>CALSCR010003220.1:0-40650 GCA_943704495.1 Pigoraptor chileana | reverse complement strand
GGGGGGGAGTAGCAAGGGTAAATAGTTTATGGTTAGCGCTTAATATGGTGTTCACCAACACTATCTCGGCGGCCTCAACCGCTGTCGCTAATCCATCTGCAGTTGAGAGTCGCATGGCAAGACTCGCGAAAGAAGCGGAAACGGAGAAGAAGCAGCGCATTCACCTTGAGGAGCAGCTTGAGATTGAGCGACGAGACCGTCGCCGCCTGCAACAGTCGCTGCAGAGAGAGATGATGCGCGTGCCAGAGCAGAACGTGCAGGTGCTTATATTTTTTATCTCTATGTTTTCTTGCTATGCCGAATTGATTTCCACTCATTGTTAACTGAGATTTGCAATGGGGGTTTTTACTTGCATATCGTTGCAGAGCTCATTGCTCGTTTACTCATCCTGCCGCATTGTTGGTGTTTTCTTGCTGGTTTTTGCTTCATCTGTGCGATCATTCGCAGGGCGCTGTCCCTGTACCGGTTCCCGCCCAATTTTTGTCGTCCCCGGCGCAATGGTTCGCGGCGAGTGACATTGTGAAACGAACGGAGAAGTTGGAAGCAGAGTGTATGACGCTTCGTGAGGAGGCTCGGCGGGCCCAGGCAGAGGTCTCGTCGGTGCGGCGAAGAGAGGTGAGCTTGCAGGAAGAAGTTCGTGTGCTTCGTGCTAAGCTACTCTCCGCTGAAACGCGCTTGGGAGAAACGGGTAAATCGGTGGAGCGTGCACAAGACAAAGTCCGCGAGCTGGAATTGTCGCTCGGTCGCACCGCTGCCTCTGCGATTCGGCGCAAGCAGGAAGAAGTCAAGCTGAGAAACGCCGAGAAGTGGCTTGCGACAATACCCGTGTTGCAGCGACGGATGGCCACGCTCCGCGCGCGCGAGGCTGAAGCGCACCATCACGACCAACAGCAAAACACGCAACAAAGCGTCTCCCAGTATGCGTCGTTTGCATCAGAGGGCAATGCCGATGGCACATTTGTGCAAGATAACAGCGGCGTGCGCGTAGATGACGCGTTCCGATCGCACCCGTCGCCCTTGCGGAAGATGGAGCGCGGTAAAGGGCAGGCGGCCCACAAGTCGCCGCAGAACAGTCAATCGGCGCAGTTGCCGGGTCACGTGGACATTCGCGTGAGGCATGCCTCGGAGAGCCCAAGCAACAACAGCGTTCGCGCTGCCGAGATGTCGCTACATGCAGATGTGAGGACCTCCGTAAGAGTGGATTGGCATCGGGAGCTGGCCAACGGATGAGTTTGCAAACCCGTTTCCTCAATTATGTATTAAATCTTAGAATTAGTCTAAATTTGTGTGAAACAAATTTCTCAAAGCCGGATGAGTTTGTCAGAACACTCAGGTCTGCTGGAGCACTGTGGGGACTTGCGCCTTCAGTTGCTGAATCAGTGAGTGAGAAAGAGAAGAAGTAGCGCGAAAGAATCCATTTATATGGAGAGCAGGGGGTAAAGTCTCTTGGACGGCTCCTTGACGACCCTCGCCCAGTCCGGGACTGATAGCAATGATGCCAATGGACGACACTCTGTGTCATGCTGTTGATTTCCAGAAATTCATTGAGTTTTTGTCATTTCCACATTTTCATGACACAAAAGCGTGAGAGATATACAATGCCAGAACTTATTTTGTCGAATTAAAGCGCAACCAGACAACAATAGCTAAAAAGCAAAGCGCATAGCAGTGACTTTTCCACGGAGCCACACATATGGAGGAGAGAGACGTCGATGTCTAGGCGCTTTAACCATGGACTCCACGTCTGTAAGAGAGAGAGAGAGAGACACACACACACACACACACACATACAAAAAGTGCTGTGTAGTTGGTTCAAGCATCTTGATCACCAACTTCACAGATTCGCAAAAACACACGCCTACGAGTCCGCTTGAAGGGTTGCTGCCCCGGATGCCGAGGCGACCGCAATGTCTGCAGACGATCTTCTTTGCCCAGCGAGAATTTGCCGTCCCTCGAAAATCTGTGTGTTGTGGAGAAGCAAAAAGATATTTTGAGATGGCGGGAGCAATAAGTGCTATCTGTTCGGAAGCGATAATCATATCCCACACTCCCAGAGGAGCGCCTTTGGGGTTGTCTCTCTTTACTCACCGTCTGTGCAAGCTCTCCCAACTCGGGCGTGTTGCGCATCGCAACGGGCTTGAGGTCGACGCCAAACTGACTGCGCACAAGCTCAATAAACTGAACGGCCTGAAGCGAGTTGCCTCCAAGGGCGAAAAAGTCATCCGTTGTACTCACATCGACCCCAAGAAGGTTCTGCCAGATTTCTCGTACCTGCACAGGAGCGCCAATATCCATATTTTTGAAGGGAGGGTCAGATACAATCCGAGTCATCTAACGCCCCTCCTCTATTATTCAAGTAGCAAGGTATTTCCATACATACGTACCAGCTCTGTAACTTGGTCCATGGAGAGTTCCTGGACCAATGGGTACTGCATGGAGACAAGGTTGCCCAGGGCGGGTTGGCTGCAAACACGCAGAGGAACAATCCAGTTAGCAATACGTCGCAATTAGATTGTCTCACTACACGACGTAGTTCTTCCTAGGACATATTGCGAGCACGTAGAGCAGTGCGAAAAACAAAACTCACTCTTTGGAAAACATGGGGACTGAATGGCGGAAGGAGAGACGAGGCGAGATCGACAGGGGCAAGAATATTATTCAAAAAGGTTAAAAGCCAGTGGTTTTAAGATAATGTCGGCTTCATCGCTGATATACAAGCAAACCAAGGAGGCCTGCAACATGAGCAGAGGCGAGCGCAAAAGGAGCTTCACAGTCGATGTTTTCAAATCCAAAGAAACGGGCAGACACGCACCTTTCTTCACCAGCGTCTCTGCAGATTCCCGGAATTTGGTGACGCCCTCCACAATGGGCGACGCCAGCTTAGTCACCTCGCCACGGATGGGCACGACGAGCTTCTCAATCTCCTTTGTGATGGGCTCGGCTGCATTTTTAATTTTCGATTGCACAACGCCGGTGCATTCCGTCAGCGAAACGAGGCAGAGTCGAATCTTCGTGGGGTCAGCCCATCAAACACGGGTGGTCGCTGTTGTGCTCCCCCATGCAATCAACATAAATTGCGCCCGAGCCGTGGTGCAAAAAAACAAAAAAAAAACAGAGACGAGAATCCAAAACAAAGCAAAATTGACGTGCACCAAGGAGAAGAGGATTCGAGAGAAAGGGTGTATATGAATAAAAAGTCCACAGACACAGACAAACCATATGATTAGTGCCCCACCTTTTGTCATGATGCCGTCCGTCTTAATCTTAATCGCCGCAGTGAACCCAGATTCAATCCGACGCTTGTCGCCGTACAGGCGCGTCACGTGCGGACTATTTTTGTGCAGTGGTTGGATTGAATATTAGCATGGGAGTGCGTCATTGTGAAAACAAATTTGGGGTGTTGGTATCACATGCCCCACAAATGTAATCATAAACCACCACAGATATAAGCAAATTTATAACAACGCACCTTTCGACATATTGCAAGAAGAGCGCCCAAGATATTTGGGACAGGAGGGCCAACGCAAAGACGACATAGCTACTGCTAATGAGCGCAGCGCCGTAAAACCCGGCAAAGCCCATCACTTTCTCGGGGTTGTTGAGGAAACTGCAATGGACGGGTCAGGCACACGCACACACATAACAACAAAATAAATACAGTGTCAGCTCTCACACACTCGCACACAACGCAACAAACATATGAACGCATATGATCCCAATGCGATGAATGAAAATGCGAGCTTCGATGGAGGCACGCACCGGTAAATGCCATGGTAGTAAATCGTCGGTTCATACTCCTCAATGAAGAAATCCCCGTAAAACCTGTGAAGATGCATGGGGAGCAATCCAGCTTGAGGTGAGGGAGGAGTGGAGTAAATCTTGGCAAACAGCGCGCGGCACACGGCGACACTTACCAGCCGTACTCCCCGAGGACCTCAAATGTCGACACAGAGCACCACACGTGCAGAGCAATCAGAAGCTGTTGTAAAGGGACAAGGAGCGCAGGAGTTGGATAACAGGATAAGTCCCACAATAAAATACTCAAAGTACCGTGGAATCTATCAGCAATTTGAGCGTGGAAGATATGTTGGTTTAGTGTGAGTGTGAATGCTCGTGCCCGTATTCCACAAATGAGGAAAGGAGAGATGTGTGATGCGTCGGTATTCAGAAGGCTTTCTTGCGATGAGGAGACATTGAAATAAATCACAATTTCCAGCCATGATCAAGCATTTCTTCCCTCAGGGACCTCGATCCCGTGCCACATGTGCTCAGCTCACCACGCCAAGAGTGTGTCGTGCAAGTTCGCCTTTCATCGTCCAGTCATCAGGAACTTCGTACATTTTCATCGCGCACACCGCAAACGACACGTAGGCCATGGTAAGGGTTGCATTGTAAATGCTGGAAGGGATTGAGACGCAAGCCAAGAGCGGGGTTTAGAAATCTTAACGAGAGGGTTCAGGGTGTTATGGGTGGCATATGTAGAGCATGCAGTGGCACGCACCTCTTCCACTGTTCAAAGGCATATTCCTTCGTGAAACCGCGGCTAATAAAGTGCTGAGTCCACGACTTGCGGTGGCTTTGGAAGAAGAGAAGAAGACCCACGCCGAGACTGTACGAAAGACGCCAGAATGCAGCTTGGCTGCGGTCGAAAAAGACGAACACACACAGGCACGATGAGACCATTACGTCCACAAATTCACCATTTCGAGCGAGAATAATCCATCCGCAGCCTTTCTTCGGCTCCCTGCATATTTCAGCTTGAATCCACTCACTTTTTAAAAAGTGTTGTTAGAGAATTACACGAACAACCAGAGGGAAACACACAACATCACACATTCGGCGCACTCACAGGACGTAAAACCACGGTCCGACAGGGAGGAAATATGAGAACGCGACCTGGGACACCATGACGATGAGAAAGAGATCGGCCGCCCGAAAGGGGTCGAGATTGTTGAACACAATGAGATCGGAGCGAAAGTACTTGCGCAGGATCTGTTGTTTGCCGGGATCAAGCTTGGGGACGACGCTGGGGTATGTTTTCTCAATGTCTGCATAATCGACAACAATCAAACAAAAGAGTGGTGGATGTTGCGGCGGGAGTCAAGGGCGCATATTGTCAATTGGTGTCCATTTCGGCAGTTACGGTGCACATCATGTTAGAACTGCAAAGAGCGGATACGAGGATTCTCGACGAGGCCGAGAAAGAGAAACTGGCAAAAGTGCGCAGTAAGGCTCGCGTAAAGCACTATGTATGAGCGTGTGATGAGGCTCATTCCGTAAAAGAACATGTACCTGTGTTGAGAGTTGGCGGTGCAATCAAACGATTGTGAGTCGTGTGGCGCGTACCGTGCACTTGACATTTGTGCAGATTTAACGCTTTTCGGATTGTATGCAAAGCTGACTGCTACTCACCCCACACTGTACATCGGGTGAGGCGCCATTTGGAACACTCCGTCAAACGTCAACTCCTGATCAATCACGAAGAAGAAATCCCCCCAATCTGCACCGAAGGAATGTAAAATAGGGGCACGCACACAAAGAGGCAAGACGCAGCAAGATGATATGTCCGGCAAGGGAGACGTCATTCAAATAAAGTGGCAACAAATACCATCGAAGAAAGGACAGCAAGCTCTGACAACGACAGTGGAAATGCGACGGAAGTGTCGTTCACAATCAAGCACATTCACCACACACCATAAGAAAATACGGCATTACCACATATACATCTTTCATCATGGAGCGCGCACACATTGAAATTGCATTGAAGGCCACAAAACCAAAAACGTTTTCCTAGTGAATGATTGGTACACCAAGCGAAATCCTTGACGACGCGGTGGGCATCCATCTTGACCCACAGGTTGACACAGCAGAGGGAAATGCCAACAACGTACAGGAAGATGTTCCACATGGAGAATCCGGGAAACTCGGTGTACGAGAGGCACAGCAAAAAGTAGCAGCCAAGGTCATTGGCAAGCACAATGTCGACAATGTGGCGGAAGAGTAGCCACGCATTGAAACTCGGTGGCATCGCCTTCAACAACAGATACCACGCACACATGCAGCAAGTCAAAGATTGAGTGCATCACACACAAGAGAGATAGTGTCAGTGTTTTGCGTAATGTCCATGAATAGCATTCACTCAAAACAAAACGAATACCCAACGCGCAACTTTCAGTTCGCTCATCCGCTGGGACGATCCATGCACGCATAGTCATTGGCTTACATCGTAGTTGTAGTCTGGCCCCATTTTCCTCTCGAGTTGCCGCTTGAGGAAGCCCTTTGCGGTGGGAAACTGGTCGATTGCCATGACGACCCGGGTGAGTGCGCGGCTGCTCGACTGATGATGCAGCAGAAGACCCAGTCCGCCATCATAGCACAGGCGCCAGAAGAAAAAGAGAGGGACATAGACCTGAAAAGTGGAGATGGCAAGCCAATACATGTGGGATCCGCTTCGTCAGAGACATGTGAGTATCCCGCGGTCACCTCAAACTGCATCCACTTGGCATTGAATTCTGATTACTGCGACTGGCAAGGCTCACCCATCGCGGTAAGACTCCAAAAAGGAACAGTCCCACTTGGAAAATCAAAAGGCCAAAGTTCACCAAGTCGAACACGTTGTACTTCTCAAAGCGGAGTATGTTATTAAGAAGGTCGGTCGTCTGTGGCACTTTGAACTCTGCGGTTAGAGTGGGCATATATTGATACGAGTTATGAGTGGACGGCATGCGGAGATAGGGATACAAGAATAGACCGAGATACCGAGTACATCGCACTTCTGCTAATAAAGCGCTGCATTGCCTCACCGATGTTGTCTGGAGTTCTGCCAATAAGAGCGGCGTCCGATCCCGATGGCTTGACCTTTGGCGGCGGCGACGACGTGGTCGAAGCAGCGGCGGGTGGTGATGCGCCAGCCGCCGCTTTCCTTTGCCTCAATCCACTTTCATCCGCATCATCGCCGCCGGCATAACCGTCAACTGGAGACATTTACTAGCACTCACTATGACGGCGACTGCCGTTGCCCACGTGCGGAGAACAAATGCAATGGGCAGTGGGATCAGTCAAAGGAGGGGGTGCGGGCGGTACACAGAGTTGCAGTTTAAACACAAAAGCCACGTATCGTTCCAATAAGTGTTGTGTCGGCTGGAACCAAAAGAAGTGTAAAGATTAGTAGTTTGCTGGAAGTGCAGTTTGACATATCCTTTCCCGAGTTCAGCCGGACGGCTAGTCTGAAGCTCACACCACAGCAAACGTCAGCGATCACGTGATTGCATTTATTTCGGGGTTGGCGGTGGGGCGATGGGGGTCGCACTTGCACGTGTTTGCATCTCACAGGACCCCCAGAACACAGCCAGTTCTTGTCATGCGTGCACGCAGCAGACTGCACAGTGGCCTTCTCTTCGATTCATAATAAATCGCTTGTCCATCTTGGTGCAGTCTAAATTTGGGCGAGTGGGATTAGATATTATTGGCCTCCGACCTCTTGTAACACACGAAGATGATAAACTACCATAGTGTCTTATTGATTGGCAGCATGAGCCTAGACCTGTCGGGTTTTGGCTCATTGTATTAATTCAGACGTATCTTTGGACAAGATCAACTGGGATTCGGCTCTGCCCAATGTAATGGTCTATAAATTCAATTCCATTGATGGCTGATATGGCACGCTCACTCACTCACACTCACGCCACCGTTTAATTTCTTTTTTATTAAAATAATTTAATGTCAATTTTCGATATTTTAAAACGCAAATTGAGTGCAAGACTGCGCAAACGCAGACGCAACGCAGCTATAGCGAATGACTTAATCCCGACGCTTGTCAGACACCGCACCATAGAGGCGCTCGCCAATGACGACCGTACAGCTTGCGAACGAGTCGGAATGGTACCCTCTTTTGTTGGGTGTCTGAGACTGCCTTAGACGGGACAGCAGATGATCCGACAGCAGCGGCGAATCCACTGGTTGCGTTATTTGCACGGGCTGCTGCGCCAACCGTCGCCGGTGACTCTGGCCGCTGGGACTGTGCAGTATGAGGCGAAGTGAAGCCGGCCGGCACTGCACTCGAGCACACGGGGTTGCGGGTCTGTGCATGCGGCTTCTGGTACTCCTGTGCCGCGGCATAGACGCTAAGGTCGTCGAAGGGATCGTTGACAGGGTACATAGGGGCGGGAACTGAAGATAGGTGTCGCTGCAGTTATACTGGGGATGGAGCGGCGATATTCGCAGGCAGGGCTGATGTTAGTCAGCAGTCTCTCGGATTGCGGCTGACATGGCCTCAACGTCGGGGGATGTAATGGCGGGGAGGTTGCTGTTTCCATACTTCGCCTGGAGTGCTTTGTTGAGGAGCTCAGCCGTTTTCTCCAGTCGCTTTCCGGGCTCCTGTGCGCGGCTTCCATTGCCAGACTTGATGCGAGCCTGCTTGATGCCACCAATGGCAACCGGGATGCCGATCGAGATCGCAAAGGATGTCATCTTGAGGAGGCTGCTAACGCGTGGTTTTCCTGTATTTTTGGGCTCTATTCGTGTCAGTCTGAGTGGAGGTAGATGCCGAGCTTATCTTGGGACGGCACTGTTGTGGCACGGCTCGCCAGCGGCGTCTGTTATTGTAGGAAGCCGACACTAAAGCATGAAGCTGTGTTGTTGTTGATGTTCTTCTATGATCTCCATAGAATAAGTAACTTTTCAGCGCCGAGTAGTGCCCGGTAATGGCCAGCTGTGAACCGGCGTGTGTAGCGTCTGGCCGTCACTCGGCGGTGCTCCACTTCCTAAAATGGTTAATTTAGCTGCATAAGGTAATTGTGCACTCACTCTAAAATTCTTACCAAAATTGGGCAACAATATGTGACATCACATAACCAATATGACGACACTTGTGTGTGGCACGTGACATGCCCGTTACAAACGGGTGAACTTTTGACTATTTGTCACTGTCAACTGAGTTGTACCTCAGTTAAAAAGCCGCGTATAAGGATAACAACAAGGCACAACCCTCTAAACTATGTCTTCTAAATCAAAGCGCGGTGCGAAGAAAGGCCCCGCCTCGGCGGTGGCCACTGCCCCGCTGTCGCAACAGAAGCTGCAAGACTCCAAGGTCGACCAGTGCCTCCACGCGATCCTTGCGCACTTGTCAAACGAGGTACTTGCGCATTTTAAAAAGAATATGGTTGTTACCATACATCAATGTCAAAAGTTTCTAACAATAGATCAACAACAAAAAATACAATGCTTGCCTTCCATGCAGTCCGCTCCAGTGTCGGGATCACCGAAAGAGTGGGAAGAGTTTGTACGATTGCACTCGCTGGTCGATGCTCTTCGTGAAGCCGAATTGTCAGTCATTAGCAAGGATGTCGCGTCCAGTGATGACGTTGACTGGAATGCAAAATTCGACAAGTTTCGAGCATGGTTGGCATCGAACGGTTTGCCTGCGCACGCACTCGAGTTTGCGCGCTTTGGCCACGAGGGCAATGGAGTGATGGCTGCGAGAGACGTCAAGCAGGGGGAGAACATTGTCAACGTGCCACTCTCCCTGATGCTCACCACGGAAACAGCCGCAAAGTCGGAGCTTGCTAATCTCATCCAGGTCGACAAGCTATTGCAAGGCATCCCCAGCGTCACGCTCGCGGTTCACTTGCTGCTCGAGACGAAGAAAAAGGAGGCGTCGAAATGGGCTCCCTACATTGACATTCTCCCGCGTTCATTTGGCATCCCACTTTTCTTTTCTATTGCCGAGCTCGAACAGCTCAAGGGGTCGCCCGTTCGCCTCGAAGCAATGCGATTCTATTGGAATGTTGTGCGACAGTACAGTCACGTGCGTCCCCTTCTTACGAAAGGAATCGGTGGTAAGACTCCCCTTCTCGACGCCCGCTCCGTATCTTTCGATGATTATGCGTGGGCGGTTGCCAGCGTGGTGACTCGACAGAACCGCATTCCTGTTGGGGGAACGAACGACAACCCCACGTTCGGTTTGGCGCTGATCCCCGTGTGGGACATGTGCAATCATACTGCCGCGGGCGAGATTACAACCGTGTTCAATGCTGGCACTTCGTCGCTCGAGTGCACCGCCATTAAGGACTTCAACAAGGGAGAGCAGGTTGGTGGTTCTTTGCATCCTTTCTCTCTCTCCCTGGTGCATGGATAGAGCGCCTGATACGTTGCACGAATTGAATTTCAGCTCTTTCGCTTGTGGGGTGCTTCGGCATAGCATAAGACTATGTTAAATCATAAGTCTCTCTTCTGCGTTATTTTTTCTTTTTTTTTCTGTTTTTTCTTTTTCTAATTTGGGAGGGAGGGTACTGTTTGTTTTCGCCCTGAGTGACGCCCGCAGAGAGTTCGATGTCTACTGTGTACCGTGCCTATCTTTTTGCGCTGCATCTCACATCACTTAACATTGTTGCACGCTCTGTGTGTTTTCTTCCTTCGCGTTGTGTTTTGCAAACAGGTATTCATCTTTTACGGCCCACGTCCAAACAGTGAGCTGCTCATGTGCTCCGGTTTTGTGGCGCCCACAAACCCACACGACGGCCTCTCCGTTCGTGTTGGTCTCCCGAAGGACGACCCTTTGGCTGAGCGACGACAGCGACTTTTGCAGCGAATGAACATGACAGCGTACGTGCGCAAAACCTTTGTCACAATATTATTTTTGCCATTTCTTTCTACGCTCTCAGTTTCCAAAGCAAATTTTCGGAATATTGACATCCAGCTTGCTTTCTTCATCGCCTACCACTAGCAGGCTTTGCGACTTCATATTGCGGCCAAGTGGCATCTGCCCGCAGTCCCTCGCGTGCTTTTTGAGAGCCTTCACTGCAACGGAACCCGAGCTCTCGGCAACTGAGTCACTACGTGTTGGCACGCTTGGCGATATGTCTGCGGCCATCTCCCCTGACAACGAGCAAAAGTGCATCGATTTACTGATCGGCAGATGCACGCTGCTTCTGCGTGCCTATCCAACGTCTGCTGAGGTGAGGTATACCAGCCCCACCGCTGGGACAATCACTCCTTGAATTCCATACATGTTGAACTCTTTGTTGCCCACAAACTGCACATTGCGAATGTGCAGTGCCTAGGAATATATGTGTGTTTGCTGTTTTTGTATGGAAGTCTCACCTCGTGTGCTATTCACACCCATGCAGGATGACGAACGACTTCTCAGCAACGGTGGCATTTCAACTAACATTCGTGCGGCAATTGACCTCCGTCTGTGTGAAAAGCGCATCCTCAGGGCAACCCTCGAATGGCTCAACAAACTCAAAGCAGGGCTTGCGCACTAAGCAGACTACTCACGCCTTCTGTTACATCAATAGAGTTAGACACTTATGCCATGGATCACTTGAGAGAGGAAATGTCTCACTTGACACGAACAACTAAAGCAAAGAGAATGAAACATGTTTTTTTTTGTGGTGCTCATGTGCGTTTTTGCAAGTGGTCGTAAATGGCGTGGTTGCCTTAAAACGAAGGCAGCCAATTGCCATGTAAACCAGTATTACACAAAACAAACGCAAAGTGAGCATGTGTTTTTGTGTGCATTTGTGTGTATGGTGTGTGGTCTAATGTGTGTTTGTGTGCGCACGCAAATTCAAAGGGGTAGACATTAACGCAAAGCGAAAATTCAACAACTTACGCAGACAAAAAAAAACGCAAAACATCATAGCAAAGGATCCTCACAACACATCTTTGGGCCCGACAATCTGCATAATTTCGTCAACGCGCGTTATAATGCGCTCGCGGTCCTCATCCGCGATCCGGTGTCCCAGCGTGCGATCAAAGGCAGCGACATCCCATCTGTCCCTGAGCACGCGCAGGTAGTCTTCGTGGTGCGCCTTTGTCTTGAAGGGCGCGCGGTCTGGATCGAGAAGGAAAGGCAGGAGGCCGTTCTTTTTCTTGAAATCGGGCCATGGAACATCCTTGTATGTGATAATATTCTCGAACTTGTGGATTTGCGCCCACCGTTCTTCCACAAGGAGATACTTTTCCATTCGCTCTTTGCGGTGCGTTGCAATCTTATCAGCCGCCGCCGTAAACTTCTTCAATTGGGCCGGCGTTGGGTTCCCAATTTGACGTGGATCTACCTCGGCGTAGTGAGCGGGATTAAAATCGCGTCCTTCAATCTCAAATTTGATGTCCTTTCCATCGCCAATTCGTTTTTCCTGATATTCGTGAAACAGTTTGTGCGCTTTGCCGTGCTTGGATCCGTCTTCAACATGCTCGAAAATAACGTCCTCTTTTGTCGCAACGGGTCCGCTAAACGTGTATATGCGCGAGTGATATGTGGGATTGCCATTGTTGAGTCCCGGCCCAAACTGCACGTTGATTCCAACGGCGGGGGACGCGCTGTCGACCCACGCCGGAAACGCACGCGGAAACTGCGGTTTGGGAGGAAAACGGCGAGCGACAACACTTTTGGATGCCCCCCCTCCGGCGCTTCCTCCCGATGCCCCCGCAGAGCCATTCGATGCAGCTCGCGTGCCTGCCGCAGAGGCGCCTTTTGCGGTGGAAGTCGGCTTGGCGGCACTCGCGGAAGTGGAAGATGGAGCCCGAGCCGCCGACGCGGGGCGCGCGTTTGCAACAACCGCACCGGACGGAGAGGGGGATGCTCGTCCACGCGACGCCGCAGCTGCAGATGGGGCAGCCCTCGACGCGACAGTCTTTGTTGCGGATGAGGGTCGTCCTTTGTCCATTTTTGTGTTTGTGTGTGTGTTTGACGCAGTGAAATAAAAATTCCTCGCCTTTTTCAACGCATTGCGATTAAATTAGAGTCGCATGCCAGTCTCCACTTGGAGAACACGCTCGTCGGCCTTAAACTAATAAATAAAAAAACACTTGGTCGCACTCTTGTGCACACACACTATAAAGAGTATGTCGGTTGTCAACTACCCTACCCTGCGCACACGATGTTGCAATTTGAGTCGACTTCTTTCGCAGTCATTACTGCAAGTGGTTGTCGAACACGAGCTAATTTAGATTTGCGTTGCCGGACATGGAAGCGCCCGACAGGTTAAATTGAGGCGCAGGTCACTTTGTTGCTCACTTTTTATAAGTCTGTCAATTTAATCCCGAGGACTGGCGTCGTTGGGGCGTCCACTCATTCAGGAGCATTTCTACCGAGATCTCGTTTGTATTTCTTGGTGACGTCAGTGCTCGGACACCAGCACGGTGCCGAAGCCGTTCTGCGTGCACTGAACCAATAAAGTATAATAAGCGCTTGAAGTCAATAATCGGCCTGTACCTGACTTCTTCTTCACGAAGAGGACACGTCGGCGGACGCGAAAATGGAAGGTGCTTTTGTGCCGCCGGAGACACTCGATCACATCTTTTCATTCCTTACTCCGAGAGAGCGTGCCTTAGCGAGTGGCGTGTGCAAGTACTGGATGGAAGTGGTGCGTGCGTTATGTCTTTTAAAACGCCCAGTACCGCAACTTTTCGGAGATGCAGAAGGATACCGCATTGGAAGCCAAATTTGATACCTTGTGCTTGGAGTTGTGTCGCAGGCAGACGATGGACTTGTTTGGCGCCGCTTGTGTCTTGTCAAGTGGGGCGTGCAACAACCCCCTTTGGTACCGTCACATTCCGGTCGCACAGGATGGAAACATCTTTATTTTTCTGAGAGTGAGTGTTACTTAATGCAACTCAATGCTTTATTATTGTTGTTATTGCCAGGGATTCACTTCACTGAATTGCCGCACTGCAGTGCATTGTGGGGGGGGGCCGATCGTCTCACAAAGAAATGGCTGAGTCATCAGACGTTGTGCTAATTGGTTCGCTTATTTGCTCATTTTCATTATCTGTACAGATGCGTACGTTGCCATAGGGGACATTCAGCTCTCAGCTGTTGCTGCTTCATCAACAGATTACCCTGAGCAGAGCATACATAATACGCTGTATAACATGCGGCAGGACTACTCGGCCTTCCAAATGCATCCGGAAATGTATTGGAGCAGTCGGGGGTCTGAGGATGAAAACTCGAGCGAGTGGCTTTCGTACCGTTTTCCATCCGTTCATATTGTCAAGACCATGTTGATTTCAGTTTACAAGGCCGACTGGCAGAGGGGGTGTGTGTGCGATTGTGTATACGCTGTTCTTGATCATTTGTCCAACGTACACACAAATTGAACAACGCTTTCTTGTGTTTTGTGTCCGCTCCGTTGATGCATTGACAGGTCGCCACTGTATGCTCCAAAGACGGTTCGGTTCACGTTCTCACTCTGGGGCTGCGCACCTCACTATGTCACGTGTGTGTATCCGGTGGAAAAAAGCTCAGGTACAAACATCTTTTACTGTGAGAATGATCTTGTCGTGTATATTTATATGAAAAAACAATGGCAAGCTCTACATCTTTCCAAAAGTTGTTTACCGAAATATGTCTCATCCTCGTGTTTATCTTCTTTCTGCTTCCCCATATGTGCGGCCAACAAATAACATAAAATTGCGTTGCAGACGTCCAGGGCTTCACAATCGCCGCCCCTGTCGTCGCAACATCTGTGACTGTTGAACTCATCGGCCGCACTCAAAGACAACCCGGCGACGAACTCTTTTATACGGTTATCGATTATGTAGCCTCCTACGGCGTTCCATTTGGTAAATATTGCAATTGTGTCTGTGCTTGTCTGTTGTTGCCGGCGTGCAAACATCCTCATTGATCAACTTTTTTGCTCTCAAACTATGTGCAGAGGACATACGGGACAACGAGATTGCTGCAGCTGTCGCTGCTCGCGCTTTGCTTGCGATGCCGCCGTCGGTTGTTGGAAGAACAAAACGCCTGGACGAAGGGAGCGACCAAATTCTCTCCCTTCCAACGCGTCAAAACTTCGAGAGAGACAGTGACGATGACGACGAGATAGAGCGCGAGCCTGACGGAGCCCGCATGAATCTTAATGAGATGCAGGCCTTTTTGGAAGTAGCAACGGCACGGGCTCTAGTTTCCAACAGCCCTTGAATAAAAACAATGGAGTCCCTGATCAAAAACAGGCGCATCAGAGGGCAAAACAGCGATTCATTCTGTTCCCGCAAACGATGCTGGGCTTGGCGACACCCACTCATATGAAGCCCCACTTCAAGGCAGGGTTCACCGACGACACACAAGGCCCAAAACCAAGAACTTTAGACCCCCACGCCCAAAACGTCCCAATGACGACGATGGCGCAACACGAAAAAGACTATTTTTACACTCACAAAAGCAACACAGACACGCGATCGCATTCACGCGCAAGTCTCTCCCGTAAAAAGGAGAGTGGACAAAGGGGACATGATGAAAAATGCAAGGCACAAACAATTCGCTGACGCTGAGTTGTTTAGTGCTTCTTCTCAGCGGCGGGCGCCTCCTTCTTGCCGCCCGTCAGAGCAACATAGCCAACAACGTAGAGGCCAATCACTCCAAGGACGACCTGTGCAGCAATAATACGGGGTTCACAAAGTGTACGGTTTTAGAAACACATGCACTCACGTGTAGCTCTTGATAGCAGATATGCACAGTCCTACACATCAACAACATTCCGACACTAATACGCACGTTGCGCCGGCCAAGGACTGTCACAGAGTTGAAGTAACGAGCAATCCCATGGAGCTCGGGCTCAGAACCGTGGCCAGCCATCTTCTCGTTCGTTTGCTTTCGGACAACGGTTAAATACACCTGTTTTTCCCAGTACGCGCAAAAACAACGAATTTCACATCAAAAAACACAAAATCACGAAATTAGAAAACGCATAACATTAGCAACTCTCTCCAAAAGTTTACTAGCGCTGTCACTCCGAGATATCTGTCCTCACCTTGAAAGCCTTTGGGCGAAGTAATGTCAATATTCATTGTGATTTATTGGCATCTCTTTGAACAGTTCGTGAAATGAGACCCAGCGTCTGCGTGTGTGTGAAAGCGGAGTGATCCCAGATTAATCCGCGGAGTAATCCTCCTCACGTGCCTTGCCAAGCTCGTGTCAATGAATTGTCACATTCGATCGGTTGGCAGGCCCCGCGACATGACCCCGTAATTCAGTTGTCCGGCGGGTGCGACGACGCAGAGAAGAAAAACACAACGCATTCAGTCCACAGGTACTCCTCATGAGGGAATCTTTCCACAGAGCATTTGCAGACGGGGCTTGCTCCTTAGCACGTCAGAACAATTTCACCCGCGTGGTTTCCTCGACCGACTCGGATGCCGCCCCCTCCGGGCAGCCCGACAGGCAGCACGCGGCCGGGAGTGACCGGCGGTTCCAACCTCTGCATGAGGGTCCATCAGTAAATTAGAAACAGTCGCTGCCTACGGGACTGAAACTGCTTACACGCTGACTGATTCATCACCGTTGTAACTCCGGTTGGTTCAGCATCAACCACAAAATGGCCGCCGCCGCCGGCCGTGGCCACTGGGCGAGAGCGGTTCTGATGCCTCTGCTAATGGCATTGGCCGTCTGCACATACAGCTCGCATTCGATATTGAGCGCACTTTCGCAGCGGGGTGGTCGCATTCACTACAACATATCAGCGGCGGTGTTCGTTACAGAATTTGTTAAGCTCGTTGCGTCGATTGTTATGGCATCTATTGCCGGCTTCCTCGCTCGAAGGCCCAGCGGCCGTCCTCCCAGTTTCAAACTCACCGATTCCGACGGAGATGGGGAGGTCGATGTCGCAGCCAACTGGATCTCAAGCGTTCTCAAGCCTTCTGCCTTTGCTCGCTTAGCACTGCCGGCGGTTCTCTACGCGGTAAACAACAACATCGCGTATCATGCGCAGAGGGAGATGGACGCCGCCAGCTTCGTGGTCCTTTGCAATTTTAAAATTGTGACAACTGCGCTCCTCTTCCGTGTGATCATGCGCAAGCATCTGACCCAGGCCCAGTGGGCTGCAATGCCTCTGCTCGTCCTCGCAGGGGCGCTCAACGGCTACTCTGGTATGTCGCACAATGAAGCCACGGAAGGGCACGTGTTCGTAACAACGCGTGGGGCTGTGCTTATGCTCGTGTACTGCGGCATCTCGGGCCTAGCGGGCGTCTACTCTGAAAAGGTCCTCAAGACGACGGGTGCCACGGCGTCTATACACGCGCAGAACATACCGATGTACATCCTTGGGGTTGCGTTTAATGGATTTGCATGGTGGTCTTCGGTGGCGTACGTGACTGGCGATGGCGGAGTGTGCGCTCTTCTCCGCGGGTTCAACTTGCATACTTGGGCGATTGTGGCGACTCAGGCGGCAAACGGCATCCTCCTCTCCATCGTCATGAAGCACGCCAGCTCCATTGCAAAGCTATTCGTCGTTGCCCTAGCGACGGCCCTGGGAACCGTGCTCGCCATCACACTTCTCGGACTGAAGACGGATTTCTTCTTCGTGGTATCGCTTGTGTGCGTGCTGGTCGCTCTTGCACTGTACAACCGCGCGGCGTGGGCGAATAGAGAAAAGCGGGTGCGCTCCCTCGAAAAGATAGTCTGAGATCCTTTTCGTGGATCTCGTTAACGGTCGGCGCCATCACTGCAGTTCGATCCGTGAGCTGTGTGATCATCTGATCCGTCAAAGTAACGCATGGGGACATGAAAGTCACCTTCTTCGCGCACGAGGCCATCTCTTCTCCCTTCGAATCGAGCGAATGCTATGTGCGACTTGCGGCATGCGGTCAAACGGCGCCGCCTTCATCACGATAAAGGATTTCAATTGGAGTCTGCGATTTGAGAGTATTTGAGATGGTATACAGGGCGAATGGACCGCCTCTACAACCACTTGATATGGTCGAGCGGGATACACGAAGAAATCGACCATGCATCATGCACGGTTAGAAATGACAAAGTTGTTTCATCAGTCGCAGCAGTGTGAACATGTAACGAGCCGTACATGCACCGCTTCTCAGCACAACGGATAACTCAACGCGGAGCTCCGTATAACGGGCTTGCAGTATTCTGAAACAACTCAAGTTACAACGCAAACGGACTTGAATATACACGATTGATTCAGAACAAAGATTGATATATAGCGCAGTGTATACAAAACAAACATAACAAACGCACGCCTTTTTTTTACGCCACCGCCGCCGCCGCCGCCCAAATACACAGAAAGCTTGTTCGTGGAAGTTTATGCGAGCATCAAACGTCCTCAAAACGAAGGCTGGAATTTGGCTTTGCAAGGCTCTCTTCACTTGTGTCAGCGGTCACGTGCACCACCGGCGAGTCAAAGTGGTCGCGGTAGGGATGGGGCTTGTGGCACTCGTGGTGATCCAGGGCGGGGAAGTATTGACGGTACGTGGCGAAGGCAATGGTGATGCCGAGCAAGCCGCCCACAGTGACGTCCTGCATGCGTGCGACAGATAGGGAAAGGAGAGCACACAGAAATAGAGGTCTCTCAGTTGATTGAAATCGGTTTTTGCAGCATGGTAATTGGGACTCGAATGAAATGGCCGCAGTACAACAGGCGCTCGGGCAATAGATGATGGATACATCAAGGGACCATGTGAGCACGTGAAAGAAAGAAAAAACGTGGGAGTGTAGTATAGAAGTCAATGTCCTGGGCGCTATGCCCGATTGCACACAACAAAGTACGAGAAAGGAGAAGGAATGTATCATATTTACGGCGCAATATTTACGCGACCCCGCACCTGCCAGTGATGCCAGTAGTCACGAATGCGGGTGAGTCCGACGTACAGTGCGAGGAAGAACGGGGCCATGAACAGCACCATCTTGTACACGTGACCCCGGCGGTCAAACACGTGCGCTTTTCCCGCAATGTAGAATGCAAGAAAGCCAAGCCCCGCAAACGAGACTGCACATTTGAAGAGGAGGGAGTCGCATGAGCACGCACACTCGATTTTGGTCAATGGCGAACCAACGCGCGCCATGTGCACCAGGGCTACGGCTCGGGCACTATGAGCAGGCATACCATTTCTCGGACGCAAATTGTCTCAGCAAGGAGACTGCACAGATTGCAAGACAGAGAATGAAAGACAGAGATTGAAAGACAGAGACAATTGCAAGACAAGAGACACAGACACACTCACGTGAAGAGTGTCCGCTGGGAAAACTTTTTCTTCCTTCGCGCACATCTGCCACCGAACCGGTGCACATAGGCTGATTGTCGCTCCAGCTCTCGATTCCATCCGGAAAACACCGCCAGAAAAAGTCAGGACGAGGGCGGCCGACAAGAACTTTCACAAAGTCGGTGGTTATTCCAGTGAACAGAACGGCCACACACAGGCCTGGTATTTAAGGTGAGGTTGTGTCAGCAGACTGTTTTTGATTGCTTTGTTCATCAACCGATGGAGATGATTTGAGTACATTTTCGCCTGTAAAAGTCAATGTCGCGCTCGCACAAAAGCATGTGTGTAACCCAGTTTAGCCGACCCACTTACCAAGCAAGCCCATGTGGAGATCCTTCTTGCTCCGAGAGAAGCAAAACATAATGATAATCGACACGGCCGGCACTGCAAAGGTCAATACCTGTTTGCAAGGTAAAGTTGGGTGGCGAAACCCCACAAATGATTAGCGGTCGACATGTCTGCGAGCATAATCCACATTGACAACAAAACAGGGGCTCATGCAATTACCAAAAACACTTACCATGAGTACCACGGGAGAGATGGTGTTATTGACCAGCGGATATTTGTAGTCTTCCATCTCAGATCTGAGAATAACGCGGTGATAGGGGTCTGTTTTCTCGATGATTAAAAAGATCCCAATGAGGACGCCGACCATTGCCCAGTCAAAAAGAATTGTGAACAAGGCGCGCCTCCTCGGCGAAATACAAATTGGATTCATCCTGTCTCTACAACAGAAAAGATGCAGCAGCGGGCGGACGTCCCTACGTATCGTCAGCGGTATGCCACGCGCAAAACTGGCCCTTAGAGATCGCAACGCACACAGAAGAGATGGCTTGCCCGTGCGCCTTCCGTTCAAGTTCATTCAAGATGTATTTGTTTTCCTCAAAGTGAGATGATTTGCTTTATGTCATGCTGGTAAACCCGCCGAAGTGAGTTGGAGCCGCAAGTGCCGGATTGGGTCGTCACGGACGAACAACACACTCACTGTCCGCACACGCACCCCACTGCCCACACACGCACCCACAACACCGCAAAGACGGATGCAATGCAGACCAATCCTCGACCTCTAAAGCTAAAGTGACGTGAAACCCGCCCATTCAAATTCCTTGCATGCCAGGCGCAAACTTCCCGATCGGCGGTTCCCGAATTTGGTCACGTGTCCGGGTCGGGAGCAAGAAACTTCCGTTTTATCACGCACAGTCTGCCTAAAAAGTTTTTAGTCCAGTACCCTCGTGACAAGTTTGTGCCAGATAAATATTGAAACACTTTTGCTCTTTCGGGAACTTTGCATGAGTGCTGAATCTTTGAAACTCGCTGTGATGGATAAGCTTTCCGGCATTGTCACGCTAAATGTCGGTGGAAAACCGTTCACAACTTCGGTAGAAACGCTGCGGCGTGTGTCGGACTCGATGCTCGCTGGGATGTTCAGCGGTCAGATGGGCCTTTGTGTCGATGCCGACGGCCACTACGTAATTGATCGCGACCCAACACACTTCCGGCACGTCCTCAACTATCTGCGGCGTGGAGTGATTGATGTGTCCACCTTCCCGGTCGATCGCGCATCCCTGCGTGAGATCGAAATTGAGGCCGACTTTTACGGGCTTGTGGAGCTCGCTAATGCCGCGAGAGATGCGGTTGCACGCGAAGATTCGGCGAAGACACAAGACGTGTCCGATGTTGATGTTGTGAACCGTTCATCAACTCAGTTTGTGAGCGCTTCTCAGGCGCTGTCGCGTACGGCGTCATTTTTCTCGACAAAACGTAATTATACAACAGTCCGCACCTTTGTTTATGGTGTTTGTGAAAAAGCTGCGAGCATCGGATGGACAGAGGTCATGATCGTTTTGCGTCCGAACGGTGCGATTATGCTTGGCGATGTCAATGATAAGATGCTTGGCGGATTTCGCTCATTTGAAGAGTCCGCGGTCCATCAGCAGACATTAGAGTACGCAACCCACGAACAGGCTGTGATGTGGAGCCACAATGGCAGGGAGGCGGTGCTGGCGAGGCGCTACCTTCTGCACGAGCTGCGGGACGCCGGATACTCAGCGTTCATCGAAGTGCACGGGCCCTCCGCCCGCCTATCGATATCGTGGGCTCGCTGAAACAGTTGGTTGACGTCAGTACTAATCCCTCCCCCGCCACAAGTACTCGGCAGCTCCCGATTGAACAGCCGCCCGTCCAGGGCCACGCCGCCTTTGGGTGTATGGTTTTGCTATTTCTGCCTTATTGGACTCAAGCAGGGTACTCGGAGTGCCTCAGTACCACTGACTCAAGGTATGTCATTCGAGTGCGGTTTTTCAAAACTGAAAGTTTAAACTCTGCCAGTACGCCTTGCTGTGATTTTGTGTTGTGGCCAGTTTAGTTTGACGAATGGGGCCTTTTTTCAAAATGTGTCCTCTTTTTTCAACGCGACTGTCCCATCTTTAACCTCTACAGGAGTCCATCCCGGGCCGATTACTTGTGCAAAAGCAACAACCGCACTTACTTTCACTTCCCGACCGAAACGGACACACAAGGACCGTGTACGTCCCTCCACAAATAAACCATCATGTGCGCAGGGAGGGGGAATGAGTGATCCCTTTCTCAGTGTGTGTGTGTGTGCTCGGGAAGCACTTCACTGAAACCAGGGGCAGTCCTTGACAACGCCCCATTACAACCGAAATCTCGTTCCATGTTGCCACTGGTGTTCCCCGAAAGGGGGAGCCATCCATTTGAAATGGGTGGCCAATTTCGATATTATTTGGGGCTGTCTCCCCAAATTAATTGCACGGGCGGTGCCTGGAACAAAATGAAGAGCCCGTTTGTTGGTGATCAGATGGATGGGCTTGAGTATGGGTTATCTATCGAGTCGGCTCCCGTGGCTGTGGGCTCTCCGTGCGGCACCAACCCCACCTTTGTTGTGTCGACTACTGCCGGCGGACATGGAGCGTGCATGTGTGCATGCATCGGAGGGTCTGCCGGTACTTCGATCGGGTGCTGCCATCAACCCTCACGCTGTTTTGCTTGTTGCAGAGCAATGTTCACAAGCACATTTTTCACTCCCTCTTTGTTGCTGAGGGAGAAAAGTCAATCTGTATCTGTCAGTGTCTGTTAGCATCTTACTCAAATAGCCTTTTGAAAGACAACGCCCTTTGACCGTCACTTTCAATTGGTGCTTTTTGATTGTCGGGCGGCCGGTCCTAGCGACCGCCTCAGAAATATGGCTCCAACGCGATTGAGCGCTTTGCCGTGCTCTGCAATGCTCAGTTTCATCTTCGTCTTTGTCGCGGTCACCTTGCCAACCGCAGATGCAAAAATTGCCATCCTCGCAAGTACGTCTTTGACTGTTTCTGCTTAATACTAGTTGCTTTTATGCGTTGTCAATCCTTCACAACAACGAATGCAACAGCAAGCTCGTTTGCTAAGATGGCGCTTATGATTGTACGTGTTTGCAGACAGCAACTCTGAGTTCAACACGCTCGGTAGGACGGGATGCATCAAGGCCGCCACCGAGATTTTCAATGCAACGGCAGCGAATTCGCTCTGCGAGTACATAATCATCGCAAGCCCAACCGTCGATAACGTTCGTCCATATGCAATTGGTAAGCATTCTGTATGTGCACAATCTTCGTCTGCAATGTCTCGCCATACTGCCAAGATCACATTGGGAGCTTCATACCATTATCTCACCCTCTTCCAACCATTTGTCAATTGGTCGCTCATTACAACCGTACTTCTTTTGTCAATACTCCTCATCGCGCCTCCTCAGATCCCACCTATAACCTCATCATCGCCTTGGGATTTCTCTTTGAGACCCCTGTCAAGACGCTCGCCGTGGCATATCAAAACGCAACGTTCTCCGTCATTGATGTCGCCATCAATCCTGGCGAAGATCCGCTCTTAAAAAATAACATGCAGGGTATCATCTTTGCAGAGGTGAGAATCTTCGTTGCTTTACCAAGTTGAAAATGTCAAGCGCTGCGCAGTAGATCATCCCAACTCGATTAAGAGTACATGAGATTAGCCTTTAATATGTTTACGTTTTTGAGATTGAGCACAATTGTCAGATTCGCTCATTAAGCATCGTATCGAACTCCCTTGTGCGCTCATCAGGATGAGGGTGGATACATGGCGGGTCTTGTCGCCGGCCTCGTTACAACAACGCGCCGCGTGGGCGTTATCACGGCGTTTCCCTTTGCTTCCTTGCTGCGCTTCTCAAACGGATTTTTGCGCGGAGTGGATCACTCGTGCCCAAAGTGCTCGGTTTTCCGCGCCTTTGTGCCTTCGTTTGTGGACGCCGATCTCGGTGTCAATGCGTCCAACGGTTGGTGAACACAATGGGAGGAATGGCAAACAAGCACAACACAAAAACAAAGACAATAATAGAACATTGGGTTGAGAGACGGGAGACGTCCACTCATTAGCAATTCACACTAACAACATCCAACAATGTTTTCCACTGCATATCCTCTGCTTGTTCTCTTTTCTGTTTGTTCCTCGCGTCCTCTTCTCCGTCCTTCGCCGGACCCTTTCTTCACGCAGTCATGCTTGATGCGGGTGTGGATGTGATCTATGGCGCCGGCGGAAGCATGGGTTCTGCAGCCATTCTCAATGCCGCACAAAAGGGTGCCTTTGTTATTGGTGTTGACACGGACGAGAGCAAGTCGACGTTCTTGTCGCGTCCTGCATCCGAGGCATCAAAGATCGTCACATCGTCAGAAAAACGCACCGACACTGGCGCGTATGTGAGTGTGCGTGACAAGCTTACCAACCGGTTTACGGGCGGAAATAAGCTTGTGGATATGGCGGTCGGTGGCATCGCACTGAGTCCGTGCTCGAGTGCGCTTGGCTGCAGCCTCTTACAGGTGCGTGGACGCCGCACGTGTGCGGCGCACTCTGCGTGATTCCTTCTCGTCCTACAGTAACAGTTGATACGTCTCACACCACACACTCACACTCGATCGTGCACGCTCATGGCTTACTCACTTACACACACAAACACGTGCAGGTTGAAACGTCCGTGCTACAACTCGGTGGGGCTGTGAGTCTTGTCGGAGGTGGAAGCGATGCGAACTTGGCCGCACAGGGCGGCTCGGATTGCGGTGTTGTGAAGCAGTTTTCACGGCAACAGTACGTTGACATTGTGGCCGAGCGCATCAAGTCAAAGGGCATATCAACGGGCGTGGGCGACGGCGGGTACCTCAACAACCCCAATATTGTCGGTGCGTGCACGCTTTCATGCGCTCTTGTGAATAGCCTGCCGATGTCACTCCTCAATTATGGCATTCTGGGGATTGTTCCTTCTACTGTCGAATCCCCGTCACGGATATTTTTTTTTGTGTTGGTTCTGTTTTTTCCCTGTGCTCCACCTCGCTCACATTATTCAATCTCTATTTTGTGATTGTTTGTGATTAATTGATGTGCATATGTTTGTGTAACTTCTGTGCGTGTTTTGCTTCCGTGACAGCCAATAAGACGTGGACGGCCCTGCATCCCTTTGGCCCGATGCCCACGGGGAGGTCCGGCCACGCGTCGGCGTTTTCGGCTGTAGACAACTTTTACTTTGCATTTGGTGGCGACACGGGCAGCGGCGGCTACAGCAACAAGCTCCTCCTGTTGGATTACGGTGCGCATTCTGAGATGCCCTTGCCATGTATTGCATTTCGTAGATGCAAATCGTGCCTTAAGTCCCTGTGCGGCATGCTCCTTTTATAGTATAAGCTGCGCTCCTTGATTTTTGCTGTTATGCGAAGGACAAAAATGCATCGAAATTCAGGACAGCTAACTCCCGGGCCTGCGCAGGGATTTCGTTTCGTACTTTTATCGTATTTGCTCATCCTTATGGTTTTGCCCCCCCCCCTTTTGCCTCTTGATTTGCAGATTGGCTCGAGTGGAGAGACATTGCGTCCACAAATGCGCCGGTGGGGCTTGCCCAGCATTCGCTGCAGTATCACAACGGCAAGCTTTTCCTCTTTGGAGGCACTGACAGCACTTTCACGTTCAAAAACGACCTCTATGTCATTGACTTTGGTGCGTAAAAATGAGTTGTTGGTTCCCGCGTTTGCCTTTTTTCTTTCCAATACCGCGTCATTCTTTCATCAAAGCTGCTGTTTTGTTTGACTTTTGGATTGCCAGGCTTCTGTGTCATTGTCTCTGAGCATGCAGGCGCTGCGTGCCTCTTGTTTACATAAGCCCACCCCTCCATGTGCCTTCATTATTGTTTAGTTGTATCGTTATATGAGAAAGGAAGTACTGCTTTGATGCACGATGGTGGCACTCTGCCTTCAATCGCTCATCGCGGGCTGCTGATGCATGTGATTCTTAAAAGTGATGATACACTAATGGTCGTTCTCGTCCTTGCGCATTTGCACTACAGTGGCCGATAACATGACGGCAACCTTCACCAAGTTGGCTGTTGCCGCGCCCTGGCCCGACGCACGCATCTACCACGCGACGACCTCCATTGGCAGCACAATGTACATGTACGGCGGTTTCACGGCATCCTTGTCCGCAGACAACTCGCTCTGGTGGGTTGTGTGGTCTTTGCAAATGCCCGGTGCACTTGTCCCATGTTCTGCATTGATAGCTAACACCGTTATGTGGTATTAAGATGTAGGATCAAGTGAATGTCTTGGGCGCTGCATGCTCATGCCTCCACAAGCGAGATGCAGGGTGCTTTCTGGTCGATTTAATGCTTCGAAAGTGTTTGCATTGCAATAAGTGGAACACGCAAAGCACACCTTGCTTATGTTTGCTTTCTTTCAAATTGCTCTGGCTCGTGTTGTACAGGTCGTTCAATTACAACACGCGCGTGTGGACGTCCCTCCCGATGCTCGGCACGCGACCTCCTGCCCTCCGCGCCGCAGCCATCACGCCAAGTGGTCTCGCGGGTAACAACACGCTCGTCCTCTTTGGCGGACAACTCAGCGACGGCTCCCTCTCCAACGCCGTCTACGTTTACAATATTGGTCAGTATCTGTTGTGTGGAGATTTGTAACGAACGCACTGTTTTGCTCGTACCTCTCATGTTTATGCAAGTGTAGACTGCTTGGATGATGGCAGGAGCATTCGCTTAGTATATACCTTCTTTTCCGCGTGGTATCACCTTGCGTTTGTGGAAACAGGCACGGGCGTGTGGAGCAGCGTCGTGCCCGCCGGTCAACAGCCATCCGCCATCCGCAATCACGGAGCGACAATTCTCTCCAACGGAAAGATTCTTTACGCCGGGGGCGTCAACTCTCTCGGCCCGACGGGTGACGTGCGCCTCCTGGACACTGTCCAGATGGCGTGGCTGGTACCGCAGCTGCCGTCACTGCCCCAGCGCGTGCATTCGTTTGGCGGACTGCACGTGTTCCGGCAGACAGACAAGACCAATCCCTGCCAGTACCCGGTGCTCACCTTTATCACGCTCTGCGTTCCACAGTCGCGGGATATTATGTTGTATTTTGGTGGATTTGATAGCGCCGACGGCCCATCGAACGACGTGCGCCTGGTGTACCCCGGAACCTTCGCGAATCCTGTCATTGTGCCCATTCAAGTGACGCAGAGTGAGTGGGGAAAGTTGTTGTTCGTGGGATGTGGGGGCATTGACCGCCAATGGCCGCAAACCGCATTTGCTGCGTGCATTTTTGTTGATTTCTGTTGTTTCTTTGTGGTGAATGGTAATGTGTCGGTTTTCTTTCTTAACATGCTGACTGACTTGTTTGCTTGTTTTTGTTTGTCTCTTTTGTTTGTTTTTGTTGCCTATTTTCAGCGTCGTCTTCGGGCACACCTGCATATGTGATTCCGGTGGCCGTCGTCGTGCCCCTCTCCGTCGCCCTTCTCGCCATTTTGGGCTTTTGGCGCGCGGCTGTGAACCGGCGGAAGATGACAGAGCAGCTCCAAAAGAAGGCGTACAATTGGATTGTCGCGTGGGCCGACCTCGACATCCGCGAGAAAATTGGAGAGGTGGGCCGTTGAGTGTTGTCTGTTATGGTAGTGTTGGTGGTGGTGACGGTTCTGTGCATGCGTGTGGCGTTCTTTGGAGTTGTGTATCTGAGTTGGTCCTTAAATGTTTTTTGCTTCGGGATGGTGCGTCTATTTCGCTCATTGTCCCCTCGGGTGGCCTAGATGAGTAATTTGTCTTCGCCACTCTCAACTGACACTGCCACGCCAATTGTCTTCGTTGTCGTCGCCTGTGCTTGGTCCAGGGTTCGTTTGGTCTTGTGTACCGCGGTGAGTGCAGCGCCTATTCTGCTAGTGTCTGTATGTGTGTGTGTTTTCTTCGTTCTTTCCCTTAACAGCTTTGCAGCAATTCATTTAGTGTCGCTTGCTCTTTGTAATATTCTCCAGTTTGTTTAATGTCACGTGGACGCCCCTCCCTTCTGTCTTGTCCTGCCTTGTATCTGCATTTGAGTGCTTACAATATGCATGCTTCACATCCAGGGGTTTACCGTGGCGCCGAGGTTGCTGTCAAGACCCTCAAGAATGAGCTGTCGGGCGCAGACATAGGGAATCCGCACGCTTCCTTGCGCTCGCGGCTGGTCGTCAAGCTACTACGCCGCAAATCCGCAGACTCGGCCCTATTTACGAGCTCAAAGTCAAGCGTCCTGCACAACCTCGTTGTCAAGGCCACTAATGACGCGACGTCGTCGTCACGTGCCACAGACTCGCTTGTACTTACTCAGCAATCGGACAAGGGATCGGCGCCCAAGACAGACAGCAAGGCCGTGGTAAAGGTTGCCTCGTTTGAGAATCTTGACCTCGCGGACATGGAGGCGCTTGACGACATGGGGCCGATGGGTCCGTCGGCAAAGAAGACAGAGAACAACATTGAAAAGTTCATGTCGAATGTCTACCAATCGCGCACAGCACGCAATGCCGCACAGGGCAAGGACCGCAGCGCTGGCAAAACTGTGATCCTCGACTCGATTATGAGCAACGACTCGCAGAAGTCGTCCAATGCTGAAGCCATGTACTCTCTTAACGACTTTGAAAAGGTAGGCATCTCGCTCTCCCTTTCGCTCTCCCTCTCGCTCTCCCTCTCTCTCACCGGTGGAGACAATGGGCTTGTTCCCAAAACGTTGTGAGAACTGAAGATGTCTCTCCACCCACACAGTCTCTCTCGTATATCTTGTCTGTGAAGTCTATGGGCAAAACGTCTTGAACACTCCTACATCTCTCTAGGTTCTGGTGTTTGTATTCAAAAAATTATTTTCTTTGAGTACTGAAGATCTCTCTGGTCTTCTTTTTGATGATACAGGAAATCGAGACCATGGTCAGCCTGCGCCACCCCAATATTGTCATGTTCATGGTAAGGCCTTTTTGTTGATCCGGACAACCGTATGCGCATGTGTGCAAGACACAAAAATGTCTGGAAAATCGGGATTTATGTCGCAGAGCTGTTTGATGTTAGGACTCGTGACTGTATGGCAGTGGGCGTGCGTGTCCCCTGTGGATTTGTTTGTTGGTGCAAGCCACACATGTGTCGTGGGTTGAATTGCGGAAAAATCTGTCGGAGTTGTCTTTTGGTTTTGTCCGTTTATGATGGGTGATGTGGTATTGCACGCACATTGGCACCCCCACAGGGTGCGTGTCTGGAGCTCAAGAACCTCGCCATTCTGACGGAGTTCATGCACGGCGGATCTGTGTACGACTTCTACTCTGACGAAACTATGCCGATCGAGTGGGACTTGAAAGCTTCCATGGCCCTCGACGCAGCAAACGGCATGGTCTACCTCCACAGCGCCCGCCCGCCCATATTGCACAGGTGAGAACATACAGTGTCCACAAAGAGGCACTTGGAGTCGCTTGATTGCGTGTGTGTCAACACGTCACTATTTTGGAGGGACGTCAAACTCAATTATTTTTCCTAATACCACTGCTTTTTGACTGCATTTACCTCGGGTTGCAGGGATATGAAGTCGCCCAACCTTCTCATCGACTCATCGTGAGTGTCGCAATTTGTTCATGTGTTTTTCCCGTATTGAGAACCCTTGTTGTCGACTTCAATCATAACGTGCTGTAATTTAACCCCCCCCCCCCTTGGATTATTATTGTTTCCTCTCTTGCGACTTCCCTCGATGCCTAGGATGCGAGTGAAAGTGTCTGACTTTGGCCTTGCCGAATTTAAGTCGACATCATCGTCCTCCAACAACAAGGTAAGGGTTTGTGTCCACGTATGCCTTCGGTCATTTTTGCTCTCATGTCGCACGGCTAACAGCTTTATGCGCTTATGCACTTGATTTTCTTTGTCGTTGTTGGTAGCTTTCCTTACCATGTGGCTTGGCTTTAACTCAACTTAAACGTTTGCATCCGTGCCCTACTTTGCGACCGCACAGATTGGCGGATCGCTTGTGTGGATGAGTCCAACAGTTCTCAACGGAGAGGCATTCCAAGAGGGCGACGATGTGTATTCATTTGGTATGTATTCACTATTTTTATTGTTATTGCTGTTGGTGAAAAAAATCAGCGGATCCTCGAACGGAGAATGCGAATGAACATTGCTTTGCTTTTGCTTCGAAATCTAACGCGCAGCTGTCCCTGCTCCTTTTGCTGTCCACGCGTGCAGGCATTGTTCTTACGGAGCTTATCAACAGGACCCTCCCGTACTCCGAACTTGATCTGGATATCGGCGCGCTCATTGCGCTGGTATGTCCTTCCTTCAAATTGTTCTTATGTCACTTGGTACTCTCGCCGTCTCTCTTGTGGAGTCCATGGGCATAGCGCCTAAGACACTGACTTGAATCCTACATCTCTCTCTCTCTCTCTCTTTGTGGAGTCCATGGGCACAGCGCCTATGACACTGACTTGAATCCTACATCTCTCTCTCTCTCTCTCTCTTTGTGGAGTCCCATGGGTACAGCGCCTAACACATTGACTTGAATCCTCCCTCTCTTCGTGGAGTCCATGGGCATAATGTTTCTCTCACCTCTCTCTCCCTCTGCAGATTGCCTTCCACGATTTGCGCCCGACAATGCCACGCGATGTTCCCGAGGGCATTGCGAAGCTTGTCCATGACTGCGTGGAGGGAAAGCCGGAGAATCGTCCGTCGTTTGCGGCGATTGCAGAGCGCCTGAAGCAGTTCGCTGCAAACTTCGCCAATACCAAAACGAAGCAATCTGAATAGACTTTCCTGCGTCAACAGCAATGGACACTGTCGACTCCCTGTACAGCCTATGGAATGCTCGTGCCGGTCTGATTACCCGCATGCGCACCACAACCTGCCGCAGCCATTTCCTTGTTTTCCTATTCCTTCACCTAAATTGTCATGGGTCACAGCCACCCTCACAACAGCACCGTATACGTATGATTATGTGTTTATGAGATTGCTTGTTCTCAATTAAAATACAACGTAATATTTTTTGTAAGTTGACAATTTTTGGCATTTAATTAAAGCTGCACTGACAGTGATTCCCCATTGGCTCTGAATAAAAATAATTAGAAGAGGCAGTCAGTGGGTAATGTTGGGAACTTTCTCGTAGATGTTCGACAGCTTTTCGCTCGTTCCAAAGTGAGTTGGATTCAAGTCAAGCAAAGTGTCATTGAGTGGGCACAGCGCCACAACAGTGTGCCAGTCGGCCCGCATATGGAGGAGATCGGTTACTAACGTTTATTGATGTTTGTGCAACATTGACCAGTGAATGTACATATTGTCAAGGCTACCACTGAATTGCTTGACAGAAGAGTTTCACTGCAGCAGCTGTTACATTGTATCCAGTTGGCCAAATATGTGAATGGACCGTTGGGCCAGTCCGGCATCGGCCGGGGCTATCTTTCAATGCTCACGCAGCGCATTCAGCCTGGCAATTCCGATCAGCCAATAGACCCATTCAAAGTTAATCCTGGGAATTACACACAAAAAAAAGAATGACAGAGAACCTATATGCTTAGGGAATGCATAGTCACTGTCAGACACACTCTCTACTGAGCCATACATTTGGCAAGCGCTGCCCTTAGCTATTGTAAGTCGCCCGAGGGAGTCACAACATTGTATGCGGATGGAATGGTGGACTGATCAGAACTGCACTACTACAGCACCGGATAATCAGGGTAAGTCAGTCAAGTCACCTGGTCCATGGGAACGGCGTCGCCCCCTGCAACAGCTGCGTCTCCATCGCCACCGTCACCACTGTCAGCGCCGCCAACCGAAGCCTGACGACGCCTGCGCTTGGCGGCCGGTGCGCCCTTACCACCACCACCCTTGAGTCCTCTCTTGGCACGCGCCTGCAAAACGCCGGTTTAAAAGAATATTGGCGACTAAGTCGTCAGAAATGAAACGGACACTTTGTCCGGAGAAGCAGTATGTTCCATCTAACCACTGTGCCAACACTTGATGAAGACTCGTGGAGTAATGATGACGACAAACTGCGGATAAAAAATGCAAAACACTGGCCCGCGCCCTCGCAATGCAATGATAGGACATTATTCAAAAGGCAGAACCCACCTTGCCCTTTGGATCCTCATTCTCTGCATCGCTGGGGTTTGCAGAATCGTCGCTTCCGCCGTCGCCGTTGTCTGCCCTGCTCAGCGCCGTGTCTAGCTCGTTTGCCTGAATGCGGAAATCCCTCGCCGTGCTCCGCTTGATCTTCTTCATCAGATTGGTCTGCAGGGTAAATGTTACCGCATCCGCATCAGGATATCACTGTCAGAGGGCGCGAACTGAATAGGGCTGACATGGGAGGGCCGAGATAATGTAAGGCTGATGTGTGTGTAGATGTGATCGACCGATTCTTACCTTTGTCTTCTTGGATAGCTTGATGAGGAAGCGCTCGTTTTGCTCAATGGCATATATCATATTTGGAACAATGCGAGACTCGCGCAGTATCCGCGCCTGCCAGGATGCACAAACACAGCCCGGGCGACCGCACCCAGGATGCGAGAGGATGGAGTGTCAGTGGGACTGTGAATGGCGTGCAATTAGTTTGATGATTGTATGCACTGTTGGCACTGCACGCCAGACGCAAACCATACCACGAAATCGTCTCCCCACCTTGGCAGCTGTGTTTGGCTTCTGCTTCTTCTTTGGGGCGCCGCTTGCCATTTTGGAATTTTGAATGTCGCACGTCTGGACAAAAGTGATAAGCGCGTAAATACCACTCGACAGCTGACCCGCCGACGCATCGACCAGCTCCTCCAGAGCCCGCGAGACCTTCCCCTTCCCCCCCGCAGGCTGTGTTGCAAGGCTCTGCGTTGAAGAACAAACAACAAACTATGTAAGATGTGTAGAGGCAACCCGCGTGCTACATGGGTGGCACAAACAGGACTAGAAAGAGCGGCAATACGTCCCATTAAAACTTACGTATTTGGAGACTGTTGCGTAAATTAGGTACAATCGGCGGAGCGATTTCAGGACGAGTTCAGCGTGAGCATTCATCAGGGATGTACGGACAATCTCGTTGAAGCTCTCCGTGATCGTTGCGAGCCGTCGGAAGAGTAGTTCCTGACACGTGCCATAAAGCAAAACAAACATACAAGGAATGCAAACGGAAATAATTCCGTATGGATAAGGACACAACACAAAAAATGGAAAGCCAAAACCAATCTCAATGCGCAAGAATGAGGCATAATCATCACACGACGCACACAAATGCATCATTTCAACAAGCACAACAACCCCACACCTCCACGGCTATGCGCTCAGAGGGAACCGCCTGAGATGCATCCAGTTGCGAAGACTCGGCTGATGTGAGCCAAAATGCATGCGCAGACACGTGAGCAGCGGCTGAGAGACTGATGCAAGATAAACGCCAAACAGAGCTCTAGATGGCAAAAATCTCAGCACTCACTCTGGCTGTCCGACTGCAGCTTCTCGAGCGCCCATTCGACCTCCTCTGCACACTCAATGAGGTACGCAACGACGAGGGAGAGAGACGCCGGAACTGTGCGCCCGCACACAACGGCAAAGCTGCGTCTGTCTTGCACTGGGCGCGTATCGTCATTCTCAATCTCGCCGACTTCGTTGCGGATGTCCGCCGAGAGGGACAGCATCTGCGCCGATTGATTAGGGTGACACAAACACAACAAGGTTGGAACTATGGATTTCCGCAATGCATTCAGTTTTGCGCAAGTGAACGCCATGAAACATGTCCAGCCCATTACGAACACATAGCACCGCACTCACCACGCCGAGTCCATCCTTCACGCGTGCGCTCGCATTGAGCATGAGATCGAGCATTGCCTTTGCAATCACGGGATCGTCAATTGCATGCTCCTGACACAGCTTGACCGACCACTGCTGCAGTTGCAGCGCACGGCGGGGCTCGTCCCAAATGAGAGTGGCGAGCTGTGCGATAAGCGAGAGAAGCAGTTGGGACTCGCGCGAGGGCACGTCCCCGTTCCTTCCCAGGAGATCAACAACAAACCGCTGGGCGTCCAACGCAAGTTGACACAGAAGAACAAAAAAGGAGTCGCTACTGTTGTCAATATGAAAGCCATGTATAAAACACAAAAGCATGGCCGAGCTTGCCACAACGTTTACACTTCACTGTGAATATGAACGGAAGTATGCACACCTGAAAGACGCGGATGTGGCAGTGGATGCGCTCGGAGGAGTCCGCATTTGACGCAATGCCCTCGTCATCCTCGGCGCCATTATCCACCCTCCGCAGGAATTCAACAACACGTGACTTCCGACGAAGGCAGACATGCGCCAGCGCAGACTTGACACCCTCCAATGCAAGCACAGTCTTTTTCTGCGTGAGAAATCAGCCACGTACCGTTAGACCAACGCCATTCTAAAACACAAAGCGCGAGGAAAGCTCAGTTTAGCGACGAAGACTACCGCACGTGAAGATGAAGGCAATGTCTAATATCTCACCAGCGCTCGGCTTGCTTCCGTGGACGCCTTGTATACTTTCAGTAGAATACGCGCCAACTGCGTCGTGTGGCGATAGACAACATCCGCGTCCTTTGTATCCTCACAGTGGCCCTTCTCTTCAATCTGTGAACAAAATCAGGGACTGTCAGCAAGGGGAGGGTCCCAGCAGCCCAGAAGACGCGAAAATCAATCACACACACTTGCATTTTTAAATTTGAAGCGTAAACACACCTGTTGGAGCTTGGCGACTGCAGCCTTTAGGACGTAGACCTCAAATTCCGGCTTGCCTTGGAGAACAGCACATCCGGTCTCATCAGCATCGCCTTCAGCAGTCGGAGTGAAGACGCGACGCAGGAGGTCGGTCACGCATCCCAGCGTCATCAAACAGACAGTTCCCGAGCCTTTCCCTGCACACAGTAAACAGTACACAACCACGATAGAGCAACAATGAAAAGTAAGCAACACATGAACAGCAAAATACAACAATAAGTCCAGTAGATAATGCACAAAAACCACACATACGCACACAATGAGAGCACCAAGATAATCCACCTTTTCCCAGAGCGGCTTTCTCTTTCAGGACATCGGCAAGCTTCTGGTAATTTGAATACAGCTTCAGCACTTCGTCCGCACGATCAGCTGACAGCGAACCCGCCGAAAGTATGTACTCCATCATGGCCTGCACAGATAGCACAAGGGTAAATCAGAGAACGAAGAAGCCACGTCTTTTTGCCCCGTGCACCATTAGAAAGTGATGCCTTCCGCACTCACAAACGCCTTAGGCACAGCACATCGGCTGTGATCCATAAGGAGAAAGGACAAGGGAGAAAGGGAAAGGGGTAAAGCAGCAAATTCCACCACACTCGAGCCAACTAACGTGTGACGAAATTGACAATCCAAGCTCTACAGTGTGCACACCTCGTACGAGCCGAGAAGAAGTGACGCCCGGATGCTATTCTGGCAACCGACTGCACTGGACATGGCGTAGTCTGCCGCCTTGTCCAGTTCAAAGTCGTCCATCTCCGACTTAATAAGACGACGACTGATGGAGTCGAGAATCTCGGCGAGCTTTCGGCGGTTATTTAGAGACGCACGGACATCTACAACAAAACCCCACAAAGTTTAGAGGTGATCCCTTATCAGGACAAACGCAGTAGTCAAAATGTCGATTCATGCACGTTTTCAGTGCGTCAGTATGACAAGCAACCGAGAAGAAAAGCAAGCACGGCGGATGAGCACGTGACTGACCTTCCACTGCACTCGCGTATGCCCCGTTCCCACCGTGCGCTGCAACGCAGTTCACCACGGTCGAAAGGAGGTGCGCAACAGGCTCGCACAGGCGCACGTGATCACCGGAGTGTTCCATGCACAGCCCAAGCTTCACAGGCGGCAGAACCCCGTCATTTGTCTCGACATACTTGAGAAGCTTTTTGCGCATAAGAGCATGCACATGCACACAGACCATTAGATTTCTTCTCTATTTTGTTTTGTTGGTAAAGCGGCCGATTCTCACACTGTGGACTTACCTGCGGCATTAGAATTGTGAGGACATCGTCCCGAATGAGAGGGTTCTGACGAACGACCTCAGCGAGCCCTTCGTAGATTCGCAATCGGACTCCGGCTTGCTGAGCGAGCGACCGTCGCATCGTTCCTATATATAATTCACAAAAGCCACACAAAAGCCGCAACAAAGAAGTCGATATGTCAGTGCGTGGGATGACGTCACGCAACCCAAGTAAATCGTTGGAAGCGCTGGTAAACACATGCCATACGAGTTTTAAGTCGCCGAGTACAGCCAGCATTCGATGCGCACCAATGACTTCCAGACAGAGCCCTTCGTTTTCGCGGTGAACGGCCTGTGATGCGCCAGCCTGAGTGAGCTCCACTTCGCTACGTAGCTTTGAAGCCTTGAGTATGTTGAGAAAGCCCATGATGGCGATCTCCCGCGCGTCCACATCCCTAATCAGCCAAAGGACATACAAACGTCATTAGGGCCATCTGTTTCACCATCCAATACGCGTTTCAAGTCGCCTCAGTGAAGTAGGTGCAATGTTGAATGGACTCCACATCAAAGAGGGGACAAACCTTGCAAACACGCTCTTTCGGAGGACAAGGATGATGTAATCGCGCAGAGATGCGTTGATGGAGATGAGCGGGTACACGGCCTGCATCAAGCCCTCCGCAGTGGGCAGGCTGAGGAGTGAAAGGTAGTCAAATGCCTCCTTGATCTGCGAGAAACCAAGCATGCAATAATCGTTGGCCCTGAGAAAAGCGCCGCACTACGTTCTCAGATGGGATTCTACACCTTTTGTGTGTGTGTGTGTATGTGCAACAATGTCAGCACATCCCACCTTCTGCATTAGCTCGAAGAATGCCTGCGAAGAGGTGGCGACCATCTTTGAGAGAGTGTCAACATAATATCCGACATGGGAAAGCGTCTTGGCGACTATCCTCGCAAGCACTTGCTCAAGCACATGCAGGCGCACGTGCTCGTGAAGCTGCGGTGAAAAGGAGGCGGGAGATATAGGATTCAAGTCAGAGTCTTAGGCGCTGTGCCCATGGAACAAAGGAGGCGGGAGAGATAACTATTGATGCGGGGCGGACGCAAGAGGACAACAGGGGACACCATGTGACAGTGAAGCTCACCTTGAAGATCTCGACAAGAAGTCGTTGTCCAAGCACGGCGCACTTGTGCTGCGGGGTGTCTTCCTCTGCACAGCACACAACGCGTGTTCAGCTCTCATGGAACGGCCGGAGATTGAGGAAATGACTACTGCACAATAGGACACATTGGCTGTCATGGTTACAACTCACCGTGGTTTTTAGTCGAGTGTGCGTCCAACAGGGCGAGCCCAAGCTCGGCAATTCCTTCTGTCACGTGGTCCCAGTCGTGGACGCTCCGGCGGACAACCTCCATGATTGATCCGCCAATGTCGAACGACTCGAGAGCATTTTTGTCTGAGCAAACCATCAATACCCAATGGGCAGAAAATGCCATCAGTGGCAGTTGCCCATACCGACTCACAAACAGAATCATGGCAAGCACATCCATTACACTCAAACTATCGTTGCGTACCCTCTATCCATCCCGCGTGGGCACGCTGCTGTGAATCCCGATGACAGCGAAGAATCATTCCCTTCAGGAGGTCGAATGTCTGCGATGAAATTTCAAATAGGTGGTCAGAATAAAAAACACGACCACCTCACTTATAAACGGACACGCTGCAAGGACAGAAAACTCACTGAATTCTCAAATCGGTGAATGCGCCCCAGGCTGAGCACGAGAGCGACCGCAAAGGGACTGAACGAAGAAAGTGGCGTCGATTTGAGATTCCGTAGAAATTCAGCACCCAGTTCCTGCGCAGTCCGTGGGTATGCCAAAAGCGTGCAGGTTTTGGTGCCGCAAACAGAACCGCCGTCAGAATTGGGAGGGACAAAAGAGCAAGACGTGAATTTGACCAAAGCAGACTGAGCACGCAATTACCTGGTCCTGTTTCATTGCGAATAGAACGTGCAGCAGCACCGTGCCTTCAACCTGCCACAAATGCTCTGCAGTGTCCGCATGTTGCTCAATGTCCATGCCGTTGACGACGTCCCTGCGATACGCGGCGTGCAATTTGGCATCAGTTTGAGTGTGCTGTCAGATAGGGTCATATCTGCAAGGTCAGCGAGGGAGAGAGAGCGAGCATGTATAAATCACAGCTTACCGCGATGCAGACGACCGTACTTTCGCCTCAAGTTCTCCAAAATGGGTTATGAGCCCGCGCAGCACAAGGCGACGTTGACCCTGTATGATTGTGAATAGAAAATGAGCAGCTGAAGCGAGACTACTACACGTTGGATATGGATACGGGCTTCACACAATGTACCTTTGCAGATAGGAGAAGCAGTTGATAAATCAGCGGTGGGATCTCGTCAAGTTCCATGCCCGTCATTTGGCTGTACAGGTTGACGACGAACAAATGGTCTGTTATAAACGACGCACACGCACACGCACGCACACTCACAACACACACACATACACATCCTTCACGCACATACTTGTGCACGCATACCCTACCGAAAGATCTTCTCGACGACAAAGCGGAGTTCATCGGTGGCGAGTTCGACATCCCTGAACATTGTCACGAGGTGGATGACAGCGTCGGGCTCCCACCGCAGGGAGCACAACTTGTTCAGCATGTGACTGCGGTACTGGACGCCACTCATCATAACATCGGATGTGCCATCTGCACGAGGATAGAAAAACCACGCACTTCCACGTGAGCGTTTGTTCAGGTTTCGTAGGGGTTCCAAAAGTTAACCGGGCGTAAAATGATCGCTTATCCACACCTGCGGCTTTGATCGAGATTGATTCGTGGGAGGCAATCATTGACAGCATCTTAGGAAGCAGCTCAAGGGCTTTGTAGCTCCGCTGCCCGCTCGTGTGATCCGGCCCGGTGCTCTTCCGCAGCGAAGCTATTATCTGCGACACAAACGTGACCAGCGCATCCGCCGGGAGTGAATCCACTTGGGCGACAAGCAGACCAAGAACATTGTTCGAAGTCTTTTCCGCTTGCTGTGAGCTGTCCAACGCGCTTATTGCAAATGTGAACAGTGCTGTTCGCCGTTGCCCGCCTTTGATGGATTCAGCAGGCGATGCTGTGGTGAAAATTGAATGGAGTCGTGTTAGAATTGGAATCTCACAGAAATAATCACAAAGCATGTGCACAGTAGACAAGAAGGCCACTCATGTAACTCACCCTGTAAGACCGCACGAAGGGCATGGAATATATCGCCACTCCTCGTGTCCAAATACTTGCACAGCTATAACCACGCATCACATGAGGACGTTTGACATTAATATGATCAGCGATAACGAAGAAGTCATTTATATTGCCTCTCACAGATGTTCAGTGACTTACGCACCCACTCCTCGTCGGATGCGTCGAGCAATGCCTCCAGCTCTCTTGTCCGTTCGCGCGCGTCAGAGTCACCCTTTCCCGCGCAAAGGGCTTCGGCAACACGATCGATCTTGTCGTCAAGCACACGCTGCTCGCTCATTTCGGAAAAGCAATAAGGGAAACTCCCTCCACTTTTCCTGTTGGTGTCAAGTGGATGCCATGCGATAACTCTCTGTTCCGTTTAAATAAGTTTTAAATCGTGACATGGCGTTTACCTTGCATGAGTATAGTCTTGAACCGGGCATCGGCGGTCTCGGGTCGAGTGGATGGCAAGGAGGTGCACTGTCGCTGACTGCGACGTTTTGGCGCGCTAAATTTCAAATTAAAAGCGATGACACGAACTCCCGCCAAAAATATTTGTATGACAAGAGCCACTACCGTCGGGCAGAGTAGTAACGCACTGCCGGACATCACTCAGGCTCCACGACCAGCAGATCCACTTGCAAACCACGCAACCATGACAACTGAAATACTGCACCCGAGCATTCATCAAGGACATCAAGACACTCATTGTTTCTCCGTGTGGACTTATTGCGGTGACTGTCGGCTGTATTGCGGATTCAAAGTGAGATGGAGTCCGCCGTCACGGCGGCCATGAATATAAAAGTCGTGTGCCGAAAATGTCATATTGATTCACACGCACACACGCGCACAAAATTAACAATCTGATCCCGGGTTTTATTTGAAGGAACACGACAAGATGGCGACAAAACTGGCTGTGCGTCCTAAGACAACGGAAACCGCAGCAGTACGTTTACGTTACTCAATTCTTGCTGATGTCTACGACTGGTCACAATCCGGTTTGAAATTCCTGACCCTTCCTATTTGTCAATTCAGAGCAAAACAGAGACCACGCAGATTACGGAGCAGCTCTCTCTCAACTTGGTGCAGAATCTACTTCGACTCACGGTGAGGATGCAGCGCATTGTTCGTCTTGCCGTTCAAGCTTATGATGTAACACAACTGACTGACTCTGCTCCTTTCATCTCTATTCACTGCAGGTATCCAGCATAACCTACTTGCGGTAAGTGTGTCATGCCAAATACTTAACGAGTACCGGATCTCCATGATTCTATTTCTGATGATATACTTATCGTGTTTTGCCGTCCAGGGCGTTGTTTCCCGAGGATGCATACACCAACAGGTCGTTGGAAGGGCTGAAGCTCAAGGTCCTCCGCCGAGGACACTCTGATTCAGCTGACTTGCTCATGAACTGGGTTGATGGGTGTTTCGACGCTCTCGAAAAACGCTATCTTCGCGAGATCGTTGTCGACATCTGCGTCGATGCAACGTCTCCAGATGTGAGCTGAGCGCGAAGAATGTCTTTCTTCCCCTCACCTCCTATTCCATGTTACTGATTCCACCTCGCGTCCACTCGCGCAGAGGCCGGTTGAAAACTACACCTTCAAGTTCGCATATCCCGAAAACAGCATAGCAAACGGGACGTTCTCTCTTCATAGCGGCAAGGATGTTCTCACGCCGTCAACAACTGTTGCGGATATACGCAAGGCGACCATCAAGATGCTACGCACGCTCATCGTTCTTACGCAGACACTCAAGACGCTCCCAGGTCGGCAGCGATTGAGCTGCAGCGTTGCACTAATTGAAACACCGTCTGTCATCTGACCTTCCCAACATTCGCGATGCAGATGAGCGATACATCACAATGCGCCTCAACTATTACGACGAAGGTTTGTAACATTTGTCGGACATCTTAGGGCGCTTGTCTAGAACGTACATACTTATTGAGAACATGAATCTTTGCTTCCAGTTACACCGGCGGACTACCAGCCTCCGTTCTTCAGAGCAGGCCCAGCGTGCGCATCTCCGCGATTTCGCAATGTACCCATGTAAGCAAAATTATCTGTTTGTCCAGATGTATTACCGAAACACAGTACATCTTTTGCTGGATACTAAATAACCACCCCCCCC
>CALSCR010003217.1:0-79538 GCA_943704495.1 Pigoraptor chileana | reverse complement strand
GGGGGGGGTTGAGCGACCGTGGATGCCATTGGAATACCACGAGTGACACACGACAGGTACAAAAAAACAATTGCAAGAAACAAATACTTGGCGAATAAAATACAGACCGCGAAAACGAGACGTTGCCCTTCTGCAGATACGCCATCAGTAGCTCAGCCCTCGTCGTTGCGTAATCCACAGGCGACTTGGACCCTAGTTTCTCCCTTGAAATTCTGTCGCGGAACAAGTGGTCGTCGGACACTCCACGCAGCGCAAGAACTTGCGCATAAGGAACCTGAGACACAGATGGGAGCGACTCAGACGAGATACACGAAAAAGTACGGACAAGCAGAGGGAGAAGCAACATTCAATTTGATAGAAATTACCTCCGTCGTCGCATAGGGCGTGAGAGGCGCTGCAGCCAGGTCGTGGGCGTACCACATTGGGGAAGCACCAAAACGTTCCTGCAGCGTGGAGTCAGCCGACAACCCAAGCGGAAAGGCACAACGCAGTGCGGTCAAGCGCAAGCCAAGATCCGCATCAAGCACCGAAGAGAAGCGGGACATGGACGATTCCCGCGCCCGCAGCCTGGAGGAACAGAAATAAAGGGGTACGGGGGGTTTGGTACGTGGCTCCACCGGGAAATATCCACCCTTTCAGTCGCAAGTACAGATGTGGGATCCATATCAGTATCTTAAACGCGGTGTCCATGGACTCCACCAGTCGCAAAGACAGACAACACGAATACCCACCGGTACGACACCGTTGCCGTGTCAATGGCTGCTGCCAAGACAGCGCTGGTATGGTAAGAGCGCCCCATCTGTCACAAAACAGGGAAGTAGTCCGATAGTAACGAATGATGAAATTAATTCAAATACAATAGGCGATCGTCATATATATATATATATATATAATATAACTGTGAACAAAGCAAAAAACACTCAAAACAACAACCATGCATTGCACAAAACTTACGTCGAGCCGGTCCAGGTGAGGGAAGGTCCGCGGAGGAGGGCGAATGCGATTCCACGGTGTGGAGTCGACTGAGGTGACAGACGCAACGGTTGCTTGCTCCAGAATGCTCACGAGGGACGCGCATGTGTTGAGGAGCAGCCTGTCAACATCCTTGGCTGTCGCATCGGCAGGGGTGGGCGGAACAGTCAGGAACGCAGCAATGCCCCTGCCCTTGTGCTCGTCCGCAAGCAGCGAGACGGCCGACGATGACAGCCCTCCAAAGCCGTCATGCACATCGCAAAACAATTGGAATCCCTGTTGTTGCGGATTCCAATGCGATAAAATATAGGAAGTTGATGAGAACGGCGGAGGAGCACTGCAACAAGAACTGTGTGGCATTCAGTGGCATAGGTGAGTGTGTGGTGCATACCTGCGGGACGTCGCATTCCTCGACGAAGAAATGGAGGCGGTCTTCAAACGCATCCATCACCTGTGGACACGGAACACGTGGACACGCCAACAAGAACAATGGAGTAAGAGGTCAGCGAGAACACACGTAATTGTCATCCTCGCGCCGGACTTGAAGGATAGAGAGATAATTTTCGGTTGAAGGCAAGCGTGGTAAGCATCAGATTCAATCGGCCATATATCCAGGGACAGTGAAGCAAAGGGGGAGGGGGGGAGTCCACAACAACCCACGCTGTGATTGGCCAACACGGAGGATCCCAATGGATGGGCATTAAACGGCAGCACGTCGCCGCCGTGCAGATACTCCCGGATCATGTGCGTGGAGCGCGGGTGCAGGTGCGGGCGCAGAAAGTCAGACCACACAGCCACGTCATTGTCTAGGCTGTATTTTGTCTCGTCAATGCGGGGGGCTGCAACGGCCGTCTTTTTGTCGGATATGACGTCGAGGGTCGAAAGAAACGACTGCAGAGAAAGAAATGCGGGATTCAAGTCAGTGTCTTAGGCGCTGTATGGACTATTCAACTGCAGAAGGGGGAGAAGACACCGATGGCAAAAGTGAAATGGATGGTGGGATCTGCTGACACGTCCATGGAATTGTGAATTGCAGTATGCACGAGCAGCAACGCCTGGAAACACAACATACTTCATCTTCCTCCTCAAGGTCCTTCAGGAATTCATTCTTTTTGAGTTGGGGGGCACAGTGCTCGTCCAGACCACCATCCCTGCAAGCGTGCGAGGTAAATGTGCAGTGACGTACAAATGCTGGTTGTATCAGTGCACGCTGAATGCCACTGTGAAGCAGCATGCATCCGGTGAGGAACAAGAGAGACGAAACGATTGGCTGTCGAAGAGATGCTAGAAAAACCCACCAGCATGTGCCGGCGTCAGTTGCAACGGTGTACAGCGTGCCTTCCTCGCGCAGAGTGCCGAGGCTTCCTGCAATATACGAACAGCGGTGCCGGAGTGAAAGTACAAGAGGTTGAGTTATGGATGGAGTACACGATGCCAGTTTGATGATCAGCTCTCCAGCGGTTTGCAGCGACATGCACGCAGCAGGCAGCACGCAAGGATCGTGGGACGCACCCTTGAGATCAAACAAGATGAGGCGCGGAGTGTACGTGTCGTGGCCCTGCAATCAAGAAAAGCCCAGAGAAAATGAGAAGGGCGTAAAAGAAACAAAGTGATCGCACAGCGAGTGTGCACGGAGGCCCACTGGCAAACAAGCGATATCCTGGGGCAAGCACATCATCCATGGTCCAACAGCACACGCAACTCACAGCAAGTGTCTGTCCGTAGCGGAAAAGCACATCGTGGTTCAATTCACTCGTTTCGGAACCCGCTGCACCTCCACTCCAATTAAACATTGCTTCCTGAATGCACATTAATCGGTACATGAATCGGGAGATGTAGTTGAAGTAGTCAAGTCAGTTCCAAGGCGCTACGTCACAGAAAGAGCGAGATTACAAGCGAATCGTTCATGCAAGTGTCGACAACCGCCTGCACACCACATCATACCTGCGCATTCCAGTAGTGCGTTCCCACATGGTTTGCGTAGTGGCCACACTGCAGCGTTATCACCTCGCGTGTCTGCATCTTCGTTCAGTCGGTTGAGTATGATTCAATCCTCTGTTGTCATTGTTACACACACACACTATATATTGAGCATACACTTTACCAAAAGCATGCTCAGTGTGTGAGATTGTGGATTTCGTGAAGACTTCTGACATCAAACACTGAGAGTGGCAAGTGGACCATCCCACGGCACGTGATCAGCACGTGCTGGTGCTGCTGGCGGAATGATGTGATTGCTGACTCAGTCTTCTGATACTTGTTGCATGCGGATGGAAGCCACTTGAGCTTATATTTGCATTCGATTGGATCTCGCTTGTGTATTTTACAGTTGTGACAGTGGGCAGAAGCAAGCATGGACAAAGTGAATATGGTAGTCTTGCCCGGCGACCTGGTGTGCGACACCGCGTCTGCGGGCGGGTGGGGCAATGGAGGCACGCTCCGCATCGGGGCGGGACTGCGCCAGGAGCAGTCGCACATTGTGGCAACAAAGGCGGGTGTCCTCCGCTTCAAAGACCCAAACAAGCTGTGGATCGAGAACCACCAGCGAAGGGTAAGTTGGTCGGTTCCGTGCACTCTTTCGTTGTATGAGTGAGTAAGACTTATTGATTAGACGTGTTGGCGGTGATAATATGTTTTTTCGTGATTGAGTAGAGCCGCGACAGCAAGGAGCAGGGGTTGTCTTCTTCTAGACGCCACGTGGCGATGTTTATGTGGATGCAGAGAGTGCAATGAATGATGTCGCTTATCGCCCATGGGTAAATTTCGCATCCATGCGGCTGGCGTGCAGTATGTTCCCGCAAAAAACGATCTCGTTGTGGGCATCGTTTCTGAGCGTCTTGGTGAGAACTACCGTGTAAATCTTGGATGCCACGCGGCGGCAGTGCTGCCTGGCCTTGCTTTTGAAGGCGCGACCAAAAAAAACCGACCGAATCTCACTGTGAGTACGACTACTGCCGGTTGTGTCGTCCCTTCCTTTTCCCTATAATATGCATCACGTGCTGCTTCCTGTGAGATCTTTGTGTCGAACCCGGCAGAAGGATATTAATCCACATTGCACATGACAGGTGGGTGCTATTGTGTACTGTCGCCTGTCCGTGGCCAACAAAGACATGGAGCCGGAGGTTGTGTGCGTGGACGGCGGCGGCAGAGCGGCCGGCATGGGCGAGCTAGCCGGTGGATACCTCGTCGAATGCTCCATCAGCCTTGCGCGACGGTGTGTCTTTGTTGAACATTATTTTTTGTGTGCGGCGGGTGCTTGTGACGCCGATGCCTTGTGATGGTCCCTCGTGCGTATCCATTGTTGTCTCGTGGGTTCACTGTGGTGTGTTTGCGGACATCTCTGTGGCATGCATGACATGTTCCCCCCCCCCCCGGATCATTTGACAGCGCACGCAAAACAAATGGCCTTACTTGCGCCCATTGTTCACGCCAACAACAGTTGTATTTGAATCGGCGTGTTGCTGACAGTCCCAGTCCTCTTCTCACCAGATTGCTCGCAACGGACTCTCGCGTTTTGCAAGCGCTCGAAGCAAACAGCCTTCGCTTTGAGATTGCAATCGGCGTCAACGGGCGCGTGTGGATCAACTCGCCGTCGCCGCAGATCACAGTCCTCATTGCCAATGCAATCGAGGCATCCGAGTTCATGACGGCGCGGCAGATTGATGTGATGGTCAAGCGGCTGGTGGAGTCGTCCGGCGAATCAAAGTGACACACCCCAGCCCCAATGCCTTGGAGGGCCCAGACGCCGCCTGACGCAGTCTGCAGGGGGTGAGCCACATCCCATGTGCGGGGACGGGCGCTGGGCATCCGGGGCACGCGTGTTGTTTTTTGCGTGGCTGCGTGCGCGTTGCGTGCGGTGTTTCATTGCGTGTCGCTGCGTCTGTCCCTTCGTTCGCCCGTGTTCGTTTGTTGCACGGGTTATAAAGAAACATCTCCCTATTGTGCATCGTGTGGCTGTCATCTGCACATCCAGTGTTAGAGCCTCGATTGTGCGTGTGGAGCGTCTTTGTCCGATTCGCAGAAGAGAAAGCTCCATGCGACCATTCCACAAATCGAAGGGGGCCATTAAAGTGTGCGCCGCACCCAACACTGCATGCAGTTGCAGCGATACAACAGGGGGTCCACTATGCGGACACGGGGGCGTCCATGGCATGCGTGGCCGCAAGAATGTAGTTGACGGACAGGTTGCTGCTGAGGGCCCACGTGTTGCCGATTGGAGAGTACGATATGCCCCGCGAGGCAACAACACGGAGCGCAGACTCGGCCTGAATAGCATGCGTCAGTTCCTCTGGCTTGACAAACCTGGGCAGCGGAACAGGGGAAAAATGGCATGTATCGCATGAGGAAGTATTGCAGACATCTTCGCAGGATCACAGTGGTGCGTGCGTGCGTCGGGTGTGCGAATCAGCGCATGCACGTGACCTACCTGCTGTGATCATGGGTCCCGCGAGGAACAATTCGTGCAATCTGCTCAGCAAACACAACGGCGAGTGCGAGTGCAGCCGGAGTGCGGTTGATGGTCGACACGACAAGCATCCCCTGCGGCTGTGATGGGCACGCAACAGCCACGCAATAGTGTAAGTGGCATACTCTGCACGGATCACGGCAAGAAGAATGCCAACACTCCAGACGGCACTCGCAATTCATTCATCCACTTAAATTAATTAATGCGCCGAACATCGGACACTTACAGCGACGAGACGGGCGCAGTTGCGGATAAATTCCGGGGGATTGGTCACGTGCTCCACCACTTCTGAGGCAACGACAATATCAAACTGTCGTCCTACGGCCACGAGGTCCTCTGCGCCCAACAAGCGCACAGCGAATGCACAGCGGGAATTAGGGCATATCACGTCGCAAGTGCAAAGAACAAACTTGGAGTGGGGGGGGGGGGACTAAGGGATGGCACAAAAAGCGCACCTGCCGTCGTGGCCTCATAGGACAGCCGAATTCGCAGGGACGGGTCACGTGCCGCGTGGCGCTGGGCAACCGCAATGCTTGCGGCTGCAGCATCAATGCCGAGAACATTGCCTCCCAACTGTGCAAGACTCTGCATTGCAATATATATCCGGCAGCAAACTGACAATTAGTGTGTGTTCTGCTGCAACCGCCTCATTGCAGGCTCCAGCGAACCCACCTCACTAAGAATGCCGCCCCCACAGCCGACATCCAGAATCGACAGGGATGCGAGTGGAGCCGAGGGAGAGGAGCGTGAAAACCGATGGTGCTCAAGTGCGCTTCCGCCAAAATGTGCGACGGCAGTGTCTCGCAAAAAGCGCACACGGGGAGCATTGAGAGCATGCAGAGGAGCAAATGGGCCGCACGGGTTCCACCAGTGTGCGCTCACGTCCACAAACTTGGAGATTTCGCTACCATCCACAGAGGACGATGACGGCGCCGGAGTAATGGGCTGCGATGCGGGTGGTGAGGGGACGGAAAAGGTCCCCGAGGACGCAGTGATTGCGTGCCGCCTTGGAGCCAGCACTGCACGGAGCCGCATGACCAGGCGAAAGGACGATAGGGGGCGCATGTGTGTGTACATTACGGCGGAATAAACGGCGTAGCAGACGAACACTCGGGCACGTCACTGGCTGTTATTAGTGTCAGGTCCCTGGGGCAACACAAAATCCTTTTCTTTGTAGCATGGCATTTGTCACTACTCTCCTCTGACCGTGTGGCTCCACACTCACATGACGTCACCGCATGCACACTACCCCGGATCAACGCGCTTTACTGATAACATTTCATACTAATGCACGTTGGCATCCGGGAGTGTATTTGTTTCAAATATTTTTTCTTGGCAATTGCTATCAGGTGTGCGCAGACCGCTGATCAGTCACTTGCACACCCACACACACACTCTCGTCTGACCCATTCTCTCTGTCTCTCTCTGTGCCATCGCATTCGCAAGCTGCGTGCGTCTGACAAGCACAGCATGCATGGCGTAATATTCTGTTCCCAGAGCGTTTGTCGGTGTATTTAATTGATTCTGGAGATAAATAATTCAGAGGAATCATCGATCTTTGTGCCTTGTTCTAACATTTTTTCGGCTGCATCGACGCTGTGAATTCTCTTGAAGCGCCGCACACCATCTGAGTGCGCGAGAACCGAAGGATACACGCCAATAGGCGGATCAGCAGGAGCATTGTGTGATCATGAAGCGCGGATTTCTCATTCGGGGTGCATCTGCGGAGGACGGCCAGAATGGGGATGGCAGCGCAAGTGGGGCTACGGGATCCGGCGGTGTCGGACATCGCACTGTGCAGCTTGTGCAGCTGGAGAAGCCGAAGCGCCCCTCCGCCGCCGAGGTCACGCACGCGGACGCGCATGTTGTCGTGCATCCGCCGGTGCACACGCAGCACGCCCAACCTCAATTGCACGCCCACGCCCATTCACACGGACAAGCACACCAGCAGTCAAGGCCTCATCCCGCGCCCATTCAGGCGCCAATGCCACCCCCGGTATGAGTACATGGGGGATCTTTGTGTGTGACTCTGCTTTGAAGCGCACTTTGTGAGGCATGCGACTTGAATGTCTCTCCATGCAACCTAGAGACTATGCCGTGCTTATCTTGCGTGTTGTGCAACCTGTATGCAACTATGTGGTGCACAGTCTTCCCATGCAGAGCCGTTGAACAAGACGCAGGGTCGACTTAGGCAGAAGCTCAGTGAGAGGCAGGGGGATCGCAAAGATGCCCCCGCCTACCCGCAGACCGCGGTGTCCGGCCACGGCACGCATCAACATGCTCCTCCGCATTCGCATGTGTACAACGGAGCGGCCGCCGACCTTCCCATCGATCTGCGTCGAGTGCAAGAGGTAATTGATGTCCGCTTTATTTTCATGTTCAGGTTGAGTTATGTTCACTGCATAGTTGTTGTCACGATTTGCGCCCCCCATAAGGCGAATGTCGGTGCACTGACATCCATCACCGGACATTCCATCGTTTGTTTATATCGCCACGCGGACGTGTGCATGCAGACCAAGTGGACGCAGCCTAATCTGGACCGTGGATTTCGCCCCAGCCTCCCGTCTTTTGAGCGCAAGGGCTCGGATCCATCGTCCATGGCTGCGGCGTCGGCCGACTCGCATGCGGCGCCCAAGATTGTTGCCCCACGCCCCCTGGTGCTCATGGCCCCGCCGAAAATGTCCGCTGTGTCGTCGACGGGATTCCGCGTGTCGTGGACGGCGCCAATCGACACTCCGACCCCCGTGACATTGTATCAGCTGGAAATGGACTCTGGGTCCGGCTCATTTGTGCGGCAGTTTGAGGGAACGGGCCTCTCTACGGAGGTGTCTGGGTTGCGACCGGGCAAGACGTACCGGGTGCGCGTGCTCGCAATGTGTGACGACAGCAAAAGCCAGTACAGCCAAGGTGAGCAGAGCCCCATGTTGGTACGATTTCGTTGGTTGTGTGATAACGTTTTGAATGAAGCCATGCAACCCCACCAACCCGCGTATGTAATCTTCCTCCCCCCCCCCCCAGTGGTGTCTGCAACCACACTGTCGACAGCGCCTTCGGTCCCCGAGCCCCCGCGCCTCTGCGGCCGCACGAAAAACACGCTTAGTCTCAAGTGGGTACCGCCCGCAGACAACGGCTCGACTGTCACAAGCTACCGTCTGGAATGGGATGAGGGCACGGACGGGTCCACCTTTATTCCAGAGTACCAAGGGCCAATGCTCACCCACAAGATTGTCGGCGCCCAAATCAAGAGCGGTCACAAGTATTCGTTCAGGGTCGCTGCGGAGAACGCCGTCGGCTGGAGCCCTCTCTCTGAGGTTGTTGCCTACTACACGAGTGCCACTGTCCCATCAACGCCAGACGCCCCGCAGCTTGTGGCAAGTTCAATTGATTCGTTGACCGTGCGCTGGAAGGCTCCCCTGGACAATGGCTCACCCATATCCGAATACCGAGTCGAAATGTCGCGCCCCGACGAAGAGTACGGGTTCCGCGCAGCATATAGCGGCGACAAAACGGAGTTCTGCGCCAAAGGGCTGAAGCGCAACGCCGAGTATGCTTTGCGGGTGCTGGCCATCAATGCTCAGGGGGAAAGCAAATGCAGCGCCGTCTCTCTCTTCACGACGCGGGCAGCTGTTCCCGGAGCGCCCAACCAGCCGCGCACTGTTGGCGTCCTCGCATCGGACTCGATTAATGTTGCATGGGGTTGGTTGGCTACGCCGTCGCATTCAGAAACGCGACTTGCATATCGCGGTTAGCTCTTTTTGGGGGTATTTGTGAATGTGGATGTGTGCATAATGTGTGTATCTGAAATATTTATGAACAACCCCTTTGCAGATGTACCAAAGGACGACGGTGGTGCCGAAATTGTGTCGTCGCGGCTTGAGCTAGATCGTGGGGATGGGCTGGGGTTCCGCCTCGAGTATGAGGGCCCGCTGCAGTCGCACCGCGTGCAGTCGCTTGTCCCCGGCACTCCACACACACTTCGTGTGCAGTGCGCAAATGAGAGCGGCTTTGGCCCGTTCTCCCCAGAGCTCAAAACGCGCACAGCCGCAGTACCGCCGGGAGCACCAGAGGCACTCTCCGCATCATCGATCAAGTCGCGGCCGGATGCCCTCGCTGTGAAGTGGGGTATGTTTTCTTGCCTGCGGCATCGTTGACGCTGCAGGCCAGAATAAGACAGCTTTTGCAAACCGAGTTATTGTTTGTGCACACTGTGTAAATAATATTTTTCTAATTCCAAATCACTTAACGAAGCAGTTTGACTGTGACCACCATTCGGCCACATGCAGGCGCGCCCAGCTACAATGGCGGTGCCCAGGTGTCGTCGTACATCCTGGAAATTTCCGAGGCCGACTCAGCTGCTTACCGTGCTGTGTATTCCGGGCCCAACACGGTGGCGACGGTCGAGGCGCTGCATCCGGGGCGGTCGTATCGGCTGAGATGTGTCGCAGTGAATTCTGCAGGCAAGAGTACCGCCACGGGCGATGCCGCGGCGAGGACGGCGGCATCAGCACCCGCCCCGCCGCCCGCCCTGTCGGTCACGTGCACGGCCACCGGCGCGGTGGTGTCGTGGCAGGCGCCCGCGGACAACGGCTCGCCCATCGGCGAATACCGCATTGAAATGACGTCTGGGACAGCCGCCGTCAAACACTTTTCGGCAGGAACGGCAACAACGTATGAAGTCAAGGGCCTTGTTCCCGCATCCGAATATCGCTTTGCTGTGCAGGTGTGTACGTGTGTTTGCGTCGGAATGAGCGTCCGATATGGATTGTTGAGCATCAAAACGGCCAGTCGAGCACCACTGTAGTGCTCTCCGTTCGTTGTGGTTTGGCGGATCGCATCTCAAGTTGATTGACTCTCCCCTCCATATTGGTAGCGCCCGCGCCTGACTTGAATTTGCTATTTTTGCCGGTTGCCAAAGCCCACATCATTGATTTGCTAGCTTACCTTCCCTCTTTCGCCCTTTCAAACTGTATAGTCCATGGGTGCAGACACTGACTTGAATTCCACTGTGAATCGCCATTTCTCTGTGCAGGCGCTGAGTTCGGCAGGCGCGGGCCCACTGTGCACGGCAGTTGGCGCATCAACATTGGCATCGCCCCCCTCGGCGCCGTCGTCGCTCACGGTGACTGGCGTGTCGGCATCGGGGGCGTCCATTTCCTGGACTGCACCTCGGGAAAACGGTGCCGCGGTGACGTCATACCGCCTTGAGGTTGTGGCCGTGTCTGGGGATGCGACGCCGCACGTGACAGAAGCGCAGGGCTCGACTGCTCATGCTGACGTGGGTGGTCTGCGTGCAGACGAGGGCTACCGCGTGCGTGTGCAGGCGGCCAACCGACTGGGCATGGGCCCATTTAGGTGGGTACAATTCAGTTAATGGCACGCGATGTTTTCCATCATTCGCACATTGCGCTCATCCACGTGCTCCGTTTCGTTGTTTTGTGTGTTGCAGCTCGTTTGTGTCGTTTCAAACAGCGCAGCTTCCGCCGGGACAGCCCAGTCTTGAGGAGGGTGGAGTATCACACAACTCAATCAAGGTCAAGTGGAGCGCCCCCAAGGGAGTTGGGGCAGATGCTGATGTCGAGTACACACTCGAAATGCGTGCGACTGGCGGAAAGGCTCAGCAATCTTTCGTCGAGGTATATCGTGGACCCCTCCGTCAGTTCAAGGCGACGAAGCTGCGGGCGGCGTCGCAGTATGCCTTCCGCGTGCGCGCCGCGAATCCCGCCGGCGAGGGTCCGTGGTCTGCGACCGCGGGATCGGCAACCCTTCCGGAGCCCCTGCCGCAGCTGCCCGTTCCGCGAGCAAAGGGAGGGAGCATCACGTGGGCTCCTGTGCCAGCCACCACAGCCACAGCCGCCGCAGCCCCATCGAAAGGCGCCGCCGAAAGTCCTCGCTATGAGCTGCAGCGACAGCGCGTGGGCGTTGATGCTGATTTTGTTACTGTTTACACTGGCAATGACACGGCTTGGCCCCAAGGGAGCGACCATGCCGTTGGGCAGGTGCTGTATCGCGTCCGCATTGTCGTTGGTGACGCTTGTGGGCCATACAGTGCCGTCATGCGTGGTGGGGCTGCAGAGGTACCGGTGACATCCAAGGACGGGCGGGACAAGGATCATGATGCCGCTGGTGCAGACAGGAAGGATGGCAAGGCTGACGCGCGGAAGCGGAAGGCGGAAGACAGCGGCGTCGACACAGACGACACCCGCAGTGGCCCCGCCACCCACAGCGACAGCTACAGCCACAGCCACGTGGGGCACTCGCGCGTCCTGGAGCTGGTCCTTCCGCTCGCGCTTGTGTGCACATCGCTGGCCGTGTCGTATTTGCAATCGCTTGTAATGGGTGTCTAATAAGTAGATGCTTATGTGTGAGGATGATCGGGGTGTGTGGGCCGGCAAATTATATTGAAAATGGACACAATTTCTTCGTTGAAATCAGGAGCAATGTTCAAATGGGTTTAAATAAGTCTTGTTGCCGTCATTACGTCTCTGACGTCACCATAGGCCAAGCCACGCAAATTCATCAATACAACTGATCTGAATCTTGAATTGAGATTCAATAGCTACCACGAGTGTCCACACGCATTTGTTGTGTTTTGGCACACTTTTTCCATAGAATTTAGAGGACCTTGCATACAGCACCGTTTTTGGGAGCATATTGCTGATTTGAATAGATTTGAGTTGGCTGAAATGTCGCTCTTGGCATCTTCCCCGGCCCTTGCGGCTGCCGTCCGCGCAACTTTCGCACGCCTTGTCGTCCCTGCGCGCACATATTCCAATAGTGCGAACGCCGCAGAGAAGTCGGGTGCAACGGAGGTTGTGGTGAAAGAGCAAAGCACGTTCGTTACGGTATGTGAAAGCCCGTGGCGATTTTATGTTCACGTATTCGTCAGGACGACATTACTGGGATGCTTATTTCGTTTTGCGTTCTTCTGCATTTTTTGAACGATTGTCCGGTAATTGTAGTCACTAGAGGGCTTGGCCTCTTGATATTCAGTGCAACTCACTTTGCTCGATAGCTGTTGCAGTTGGGATCGTGTGCGTGCATGTGTTATTTGGTAGGCAATATTCCTTGTTTGTTAGCACCACCCGCACGAGCTTCGCACCCACCAAGCCCCCTTACGGCCGTTTCCCCCCTTTTGAATTCATCTGTCCATCACCCAAACCCCCACCCCCAGGCGCCTCTCACTGCTGTGACGGGAGTTCCTGAGGAGCACGTGCGGCGGCCTGTGCGCATCTTCGTCCCCGGGCGTTCGACAACACAGTCTGGAACCAACAGCTCAAAGCGTTGGCGCATGGAATTTGACTCGCCCGATCGATGGGAGAATCCGCTGATGGGCTGGTCTTCAGCGGCGGATCCCCTCTCGAACCTGGGCCTTGAGTTCGATTCCCGGGAGCAGGCGGTTGAGTTTGCGCAGAAGAATGGATGGGAGGTCCATGTGGAGGACAAGACGGTGATCAAGCGCATCAAGAAGAACTACGGCACCAACTTCGCGTGGAATGCGCGCACACGCGTGAGCACAAAATAAGGCCGTTTTTTGAAGGTGCAGATACCGAATGGGTGGGCCGTATTTTCGTTCTCGCATGACTGGGCGATTGCGAGCAAGCTATCAATTTCTATGTGTGCGTGTGTGGTTCTGTGTGTTGTGCTGTCCGTGAGAACAGCTTGATTCTCCTCTGTCGTGGCTAAGCGTGCTTTTCATTCCTTTTTTGTGCATTTTTGCTCTGTGAAGTCTTGTATTGTGGTTGTTTGTTGTGTGCGCGTGTCTCACTCAATCGCGCGCACCTGTCGTTGGCGTCTCTTGCACAAGGCGTTACGATTGTCGATATTGTTGTGCCCATTGCTGTGCTGAATTCAATGTAAAAGATTTGGCCCACGAAGCCAGGTCTCACAGTTTGGGGCCGGAAGGGCTAGCAGGCAGGAGATTCTGTCTTGCGGCGTTTTCCTAATCTATTGGAGGCGAGATGTAACTATTATGTGGGGGCTGTAGTATGTCGTGGGAAGGCGGCCATGCAAATGCTGTGTATGCACTGGCAAACTTAGGTTCGTGAAATTCTATTTTCGGTGCCGCATGCACAAAGATATTCTTGTTGCGATGATGGGCACGCAGTTCGCTGACGTGAAGGAAAAGCGCGGGACTCAAAAAGCTCACGCGCTATTTCAGAACGGACGTCAACTGGCAGTACAAAAGACAGAAACGAAATATTGGGCGACGCAGCGCAGCGACATGAAGGAGGGCTGATTTTAGCTGCACAAGGCGGCAGTGGTATAGAGTGGTCGATGCGGGAGGCTACTTGCTGTCGCCGCCGTCGCCATCGCCCTCGTCCTCAAAGAGCCGGATGTACTCGTCAAACGCGTCGATCACCGTCGGTGGGTCCGTTGCAGTGCACGCACGCACAATGAACGGTCGCCCGGAGAGCGCCTCCTCCACGAAAAGAAGCTGCAACATCTGCACACAGACGACAAGCGAAACAAATGACAATAAATGCCTGCGATATGCAACTCAACAGTGCATTGCACCGACTGCACGACCACAGGAGACCAGTGAACCACTATCAACAACACAATCGAGCTCAGGTCACGCATAATCGCGACCCGTCGTGCGTTTCTTCTGCGAAATACACACACGCACGCACCTCATCCACGCCGCGAGCGCCCTCCACGTCACTCTTTGTGAGCAGGACGAGCGCAGGGACGTCCTCCAGGGCCGAATCCCCCGCAACACGCTTCAGTTCCTCCGCGGCGTCGATGAGTGCATGTGAGTCGGAATCACACGCAGCCACAAAGATGAAGCCATCTGCGCCCTCAAAATACCTGCGCACCACAGCAGCAACAACAAGGGGTGAAATCGGCTCAGCACCACTGCGTAGTTCAAATTGAGCTCTCTGTTGGTATTGGTCGGTGTGCACTGTCCCTCCCCAGGGCGTTGTCAAAAGTGCAACGGTCTCTGCAGGTTCATCTGCAGCAAGATAAAACGATTCACTGGACATGCACCTGTTCCAGTATGGCCTGATCTCCTTTGCGCCGCCCAGCTCCTTCACGTTGAATATAACCTTAGGACGAACAATGGCCTGCACACGCGGGGATCGTATTGGGCGCGTGACATACGGACGTGAACCCACAACGATTCCCGAACCAAACAGCTCAAAATCGGATTTCTCAAGAAGTACCACTATATGCCGTTAATCCTTTCCACCCAACAGGCGTTACACAACACACACACATACACACACACACACGTACGCAAAACACACACGCACAGACAAACACGCACACGCAGACACAAACACATAGAGACACAGTCACACACAGACACACACAGACACACGCACGCGCATGCAGACACAGACACACACATGCACAACACACCTTGATTCCAAACCCACGAGTGGGCTCGATAACCTCAGGGGGCTCCTCACCACTTGCCGCAATAAGGGCTGAAGTCTTGCCAGTGCCATCCAACCCAACGGCAACAACCGATATCTCTGGCCTGAAGTGACATTATACAGATGCTGATTACAACATGACTCGCTGCTAAGCACCGTAGAGAATGGAGCGGAGCAAACTCACAAATAGCGCTAACATGGAGGCGATGCACAACAGAAGCGGACATGATCTTGCCCATCGGCGTGACGCACCTCATCGCGTCCTCCATCTTGAACACACGGCGATATGTGGCGTACGCGACGACTTTTGCGATCGCAAATGCGGTCGTTACGTTTTCTTTTGCCTAAATTGAATCAAGGCATCATCATCCAGGGTTCAATTTGGCAACATGATAGGGTATGCCAGAGTGATCTAATAATTGATGGCTTATTTGCCCAGCAATTAACACAAGTGCAAAACGATAGCACTTACACCCCCCTCCTTCTGCATGCACACAAAACACTCACATCCATTACCACCACACCACACTCACCTTGTCGAGAAACCCTTGACGATCATCACCCATCGTGACAATGTACGATCACGATCAGAGGCAAGTTCGATGGGGCGGCAGATCAACACACACAGCTCAGTGCAGCAGCTGCACGCATCTACAAGTCTGATTTCCTTGTGGTTGCGACGTCCAATGTTTCAGCCAACAGGCATTTCAAATTCCACGCGGTAAATATATTCGAGTCCTCGGAACAAATCGTCACGATGTCAAAATTTGAGAGACTGTGTTTGTACTAACTTGCGCGAGACTTCAGATCGAAACAGTGTGCGCAGGCTGCTCCAACGGCAGCGACAAAGACCCGCATGCTTACTGCCGTAGTCAGCTCTGTCACGTCAGTTAACTTGTTTGTGTGAACGTATATCAGATCGCGGCCGCTACAGCACAGTGGCAGTTTTGTTTCTCCGACAGACTAATTTGTCCACAATCCAGTTGGAATCAACCCGGCTATTCCACCCCGGCGCCATCGCGGGCCGCTGTCGTCATTTACGTCACGTGAAGTATTTGGTCGGTGCAACGGAACAACCGGCCGTTCAACTACTGTACTCACTGCCCGGCGCGTCTGATGCTTCAGTATGCCGATGCCGTTCCTGACAATGTGTGCGTTGTGACAGGGCTGGGTGGGTATTATCGAGCCGAGTGGCGCACTCGGCGCTGAGGAGAGGGCTCGCTGGCGCGGGACTGTCGGTGAGGCGGTCCGTCTGGTCACCATGCCTTCTGTGCCGTGGTTGTGCTGCCGAGTGCGACGTAAGAATCGCACTGTTGCACTGTTGATCGCCCTCTGCGCTATAGGCATCTGGGCCTTTTCATGGACTCAAGAAACACACAGTCGGGGCCGACTGAAGGGCAGCATTAATGCTGTCCTGCGCCGACCCCCGGGGCGCGCCCACGGCAACGGCATGACCAATGTACACGGCATCATGCGCGATGAACGACAACCATTGCCACAAAAAGACGTTGGCGGCGGCCATGGCCTCGGCGTTGGCCCGAACGGGGGTGAGAATGAAGCCGCTGAAGATGCGGAACACGGCCAGGGGGACGTGGCGGAGCCGGCAGCCGGGGACGCAGCGGGAGTGCGGCCGGTTCGTGTCGTGCATGACATACCCACTGGTCCCCAGGATCGCCCCGCCCTCCGGGAAGGCGAATTTGCCGGCCTGATTGGCGAGAGGGTTGCAGTCGAGGGCGCGCTGGTTCCGGCCGTAGCGAGCAGCCGCATCGCATTCCGCCGGCTGCCGTGCGAGGGCGGGCCGCTGCAGTCTGCCGGTGCCGTAGTCGACGTCGTTGCTGTGTGCACTGGTGTCACTGCATCGCGAATGGCCGTCACAATGATCAAGTCGGTGCTCTATCGGCGCACTGTTCCGCTGCGCTTCCACATTGTCACTGACGACGAATTCGCGTCATCACTAGTTGCACTGCTGCGCGAGTGGGAGCTTCCGGAGGTGGAGGTCGTCATATACGACGCAGCAGAGTGCTTCCGCCGTGTCGAGTGGGTGCCAAACGTGCACTACTCTGGGCGTAACGGACTCCTCAAACTAGCTCTGCATGAGGTACTCCCACCGTCGGTGACTCGTGCTGTGGTGCTCGACACCGACGTACTCATACTCGTGGACATACGCATGCTGATCGAGACGCTTGCTGCGCCAGGGGATGGCGGGGGATCGGCGCCGTGCATAGCGATGGCCGAGAACCTGAGCGACTGGTGGGTGGAGCGCTCTCACAATTGCGGGTGCGAGTGGAATTGATGTGCGATTGCTCCTGTTCTGTGTATTCTGATTGGTGTTGTGCGAGACTGTGCTATGCCATTGATGATACCACCGATCTTGATTGTTCCGCCCCACAGGTACCTTGGTCGCCTGCCCGTGGTGCGCTTCCCGTGGCCTGCCGTCGGACGCGGCCTGAACACCGGTGTGTCGGCTGTTGATCTCGCATGCCTCCGACACATAGGTTGGACTGAAATGTGGGAGGACGAGGCGGACCGGCAGATTGCTTCGCGGCGGCGCAAGTGGCCCGATGAGCCGCGCCTGTACGCTGCGCAGCTCGCCGACCAGGACATCGTCAACTCAATGCTCGCGTCAGATGTGCGTGGCGGGGCTGGTGGGTCCACGCGCCTGCGGGACGTCGTGCGGCAGTTGCCGTGCGAGTGGAATCTACAGATTGGGGACAACGCAGACCCGTGGCGCTGTATCAAGAGGGGCACTAACGAGACCGTGGCCGACGCGCTCCGGCGCGCGCACGTTGTGCACTGGAACTCGCGGAAAAAGATGCGGGCGGAAGGCGACGTCGTTGCACAGATGCGGGCCAGGTACAGTTTCTATGCAAATCTTACCCCGGATGTTTTGGGGGAGAGGTCGGACCGGTTCGTGTGCGGGCGCACGGAGGCCGTGTGAATAAATCAGTGAGTCAGAGCTAAATTAGTTCTCTATGTGTTCATTTTCGTGTCACTTGTGTAGGCACTCGAGAAGAGACCCACAGCAGAATACATGATAGTGTGCGTTGGCAACAGGAAAAATAAGCGATACGCTGACCAACTCAACGCACAATCTGTTCCAAGATGTGATCAGTTTGTCATGCACGTGTGGCCCGGCGCACATCGCTCGTTCGTACAGACGAGCTCGGCCACTTGCGAGCGCAAATGGCGCACCTCGTCGGCAGCAAAACGGACCAGGTGTGCTGGGTCTGCGGCCTGCGAGAGCGCCTGCACAACCGCATCGACCTCCGCCTCCGGGGCACCCGCGAACAGAAGGCGTGCCGCAGACACCCACAGCGCCGGTGGGCACAGGAGGCACAGCAGCGTGTTGACCACGGCCTGGCCAACGGCGGCGTCGGACACGTCCTGTGCGGCATCGCTTGAGGAAGCCGACGACTCGGCAGAAGCGGACGCACCGGCCCCACCGGCGGTCTCCAGGACAAAGTCGTACATGGCCGCCTCGCGTACGTCTTCAATGAGCTGCCCCGCAATGTCCTCAACGCCGTCAACCATTTGGCGCGCCGACAGAAACTGTTGTGCATCGCGCGGAAGTCCCCGCAAGAACTCGCCCACGACGGTGGACGCGGCACACGGCGCGCGCGATGCCACGAGAGCGCCTTCTGCCCACTGAGGCGTGCCAAACTTCTGGGCGACGTAGCGCGCGACAGAGTACCACGTGGGCGCCTGGCACGTGACGGTGAACAGGCATCCCGGGCGACTCTCTCGGGCACTCAGCAGAATGTAGCCGCGGCTCTTTTGCGTCTCGGGATCCGGCTCAACAATCGCCGCGTACATTGTCTTCAGCGGCACCCAGTGTGGCGGGTACTTGAACCGCGCAACGTCGAGAATCAACACGCGATCCGACGCAGCGTGATATCCGCCAATCGGGCTGAAGTGGCCCGTGCCAGTCTGGCCCAGCGCAGGCCTCGCGTACGCCGCAGCCATGTGCACGCCGTCGCCTCGCGCACACCGGGCAACCTCAGCGCGAAACTCGTCGATTGTGACTGTCGACGCATACACGAGCTTTGCTGTGGCACCGTTGCACCGTGCTAAACATGCCAGCTTTGGGAGCGTGATCCCCTTCACTTTCACGGTCTCCAGCGGCTCGCAGCAGTCGAGGAGCGACTCGTCAAACCACCGCCACGGACCTGTGGAGGGCATAGCCAGTGTTGGCATGTTGTCGTGATTGAATAAGGGGAAACAGATTAGAGCATGGAGCTGGAGCACAAAAAGAAGGCTGCGCTCTGTCTTCAGCCGCGCCAGGCAGGCCATCCACAGCAACAACAAACAGGTGGCGTGAATAGCTACTGGATTCCACAACAGAATTAATTGCCCAGAGTCGTCGCCCACCTTTCCACAGTCTGCCAGGGTCGATTGCAAGGGCGTTGAGTATTATCGACAGCGTTGCGAGGCCGCAAAAGGCCGTCTCGCACTGCGTCTGGAATTGCTCCATCAGACGAAAGAAGCCTTCCATTGTCCCTCCCTCAAGCGCCTCGCGGAACAGGGACTGTTGGTTCACGGACAACACAACTAGTAAGCTAAGGACAGCAGTAACAAATCACGTCCGATTGTAGGCACACTCACACACTCACACACTCACACGCATACCTTTCCCTTTGGAGAAGAGAATTCAATCGCAGGGTAAGGAAGGTCTCTCTTGTAGTATGTCGGCTGCACACTCACACGACGGAGTGCGATGGCACTGCTCCGCACAGGCGGGTGCCGTGACGCCGCACTGTCCTGCTTGCGCATCCCTTTCGCTTCCATTGTTCTAAATATTCAGAGAGCCCAATACTGACTACGAACAATACAGCGAGATTTTATAAAACTAATGCAAAGGCAGATTCACCAAAGTAATGCGACTCAGTTTACCAATTCTTGACTATTTTTCAGTGGCGATCAGTTGTGGGCAAGTCCGGGGCAAATATTGACCTGACTGCGGGTCTGCTGGTAACATGTTCGCTACTTCAAAAACTCGCCACTATGCACTAGACAATGCAACAAGCCTGCGGAATTTGCAGGCTGACCAATCATTCTTAGACACACATACGAATATACCTCCCAACGACACATGACTCAAAAAGCCAGGCATTCCCATTATACAAAAGTTTATTCGGCAGCGTCATCGCTCCACAGTCGGAATGATGGCGTGCAGGCCACGGCAGGCGGCGGACTCACCACACGGCGCCGCACGGCCCTCCCACGGCACCCCAAAGACGGGTTCCAGCGCAGGGGATGCGCTCACCGACGGACCGCGCGCCCCCGCACAGCCCGTAGCTGCAATGCACAGCCATGCACTGTCCACATCGTCCGCAGCAAGCGCCGCCATTGCTTCTGCACACGCGCGCTGTCGGTCCTCGACGGCGTCCCCCGCAACCAAATGGCCCGCGCACATGACGAGTGCCGCTTTGCGCGTGGGCTCATCGAGGACGTCGGCGTTGGCTGCGGCGCACAGAAGGCCAAACAGCGCTACGTCGACGCGGACCACGCGCGCATGCGGGTCCGTTGACTGCCACGTGCCGTCGGACTGCCGTGCCCGAAGCAATCGACCCCTGAGATGCGGCCACACATCGCGCACGAACCGCGTCCGCACAAAGTCACGCGCAGTTCGACAGACAGACGAGAGCACACCCGCGGCGGCCGCAACGACAAGCGCATCGCCGTCAGCCAGGCACGGCGCAATTGGCGACCAAGTGCGGTGAACAGCGGGCAGAAAGTCGGTTGTGGCTCCCGCAGCATGGAGGGCGCCGAGGGCATGGCCGCATCCCGCCAACGCAGCGCGACGAAGGCGAGGCTCCCAGCCGAGTAGCGGCAGAATGGCGTCCATGGCGCGCGAGACGAGCGCAGTGACCCCCGGCGCGGCCTTTCTGTCGGGGTCGCCCCTCGTGCCGTCCTCGCCATCAGGCACATCAGCATCATGCGTCGATTCTCCACCCGGGGCATCGCCAGTGGCATCATCATCAGCAGCGTCGCGTGCGCTTCCCGCAGTAGTCTTTGCCGAACGTGCACACAGGCGAGCAAGGACGCTTCCCACTGCTACAACGGTATCTCGCTTGGACTCGTTTGTGGTTGTAGCAATGCCACCCAGCTCACATTCCTTCAATGCCCACACCTCAAGTGCACGGAGCACAGCAACAAGGGTCATCGCAGACGTCTGGGTAAGATTTGCGTCGGCGGGGTCCATGGAAGTCAACACAGCAGCCAGAACATCATCGAGAAAGGGGACAAGAGCAGGCCCACCGAGGGCAAGGGTCGCTGCAAGCACACGAGATGCCTCGCCCGATGTCTCTCCTCGCCGCAGCATCAGCGCAGTCGAATCGACAATGTAATCCGCATTTTCACAAATAAGCGCCGATGCATTCCTGAAAAACATGAACAAACGATTTGCCCAGTGTGACGCCAGAGTTGCGCCAGTGCTGCGCCAGTAATGTCTAGTACATTGTGCCGGCAAGTGGTGTCGTGACAACATCAGACCAAAGGAAAGAAAACACACAATCAAAACACAGAAACAGGCAATCTCACTCACGTATATCCACAGGCGCCACACATTGACTGTAATGCGCGACGTGCACTCTGTGCGATACGGCCATCTTCGTCCCCGGCAAGGCCCACAGTCGAATACAAGACTCCCATCACATGCTTTTGAAAGCGAGTCCCCATACATTCGACGCATGCCCCGACGGCATCCAGCGCAGCGCACGCCAGTACGTACCCCTCGCGCACATCTACATCCCTCGCAAAGGAAGCGCACAAAAAGAGATCGGGAAGCAAACTTGCCACCGCACTCTCACGCTGCGCGCTACAGTTCATCGCCTCTCGATCAGAAAGATGTGGTGATGAGAAAGCAAAGGCCACAACGATGCAGCCAGCGGCGCGTGCATGCAGAGAGCCCCGCGCGATGCGGGGGCGGAGGCGCTCCATCACCGGCGCAAACGAACGCCCACAAGCAACAGACCGGCACACACGCGCCAAAGTGTCGCGCACACCGTCAGAGGAGAACAAGCGGAAGCGCCGGCGGACATGGTGCGCAAAACCATCGCCGATAGTGCGGAGTGCGGCACCGAGTGGGTAGTCGCGGTCGCCCTCCAGCACGGATACGTCATATGATTCAACATCAAGCACCTGAATCGCACAAACACGAGGAGGCAAAGTGAGTCCCGTGCCCGTCCAACGAGCAGGCGCAAATTCTAACCGTACCATTGGAATCCCACCTGAACAAGTGCTGATACAAGCCGCTCCGCCATTCCGGGGGCAGAGAGAAAAGGGAGAAGCCGGTCGCCAAGAACGTCCAAGTATCCCGCGAGTGCAAGGCATGCGTTGCGCTTAGTCGCATCATCACCCGCCATTACCGTTCGCGGGAGAGAGAGTAGCAGGGCTGCGAGGTTGTCCTGCATTTTCCGCACAGATCAGCTCTAGTCATTGTGAATAAGGATCGACGACATCCACCACGAACAAAAATGGCATTCCTAAGAAAGCCAACAAACCAACCTCAATACACGCAAGTAATGGAAGGGATTCGGTGATTGCACCAGGGCGCTGTTGAAGACGAAGAAGGAGTGCGCCGGCTTTCGCTGAAACCGTCGGGACATCGTCGGCACTCAGCGCAACCACAACCTACAACGATGACGCGTTAATTTTAGCAACGAACAAGCAAAGCAATCGAAACGCAACCAGTGCAATTGCACGCACCTCCACCATTGCCGGCAAAGAAGCCTCCATCGTCACCCAGCACCGCTCAAGGAGGGCAGCCGAAAAACAAACAAGCGCCTCGCGGACCTATGCATGCGAGAAACAAAAAATGCACTGGTTCATCCGCGAACGCATACATGACCAAGGCAGAGAAATGGCACTCGCAATTAAAGCCAGACCTTGGCTGACGGATGCCCCACTCGCAGTGATGCCACGCGACGCACAAGCACAGAGAGCCGCGCGGCGGCATCGAGGGCCCACACACGCGTGCTTTCCGCATCCGGCATGCCCTCCCATCGCTCATCAGCCAGTGAGAGTGCGATTGCGGCGGCAAGCGTGTCGAGCGAGACACAAAACGTTCGACTACCGAGCTTGTAGTCGCCGCACACCAGGCCTCCCACCCCGCCAGCAATGCCCGGAAGGAATGGCGCCACTGACGGAGCTGTCGAGACAACGAAAGGAGATGGTTACTTTCCCACGAACAAAAAAGTAACTGCCCCACCAAAGACACAATGCACTGCCCCTGGACGTCGACATTACAGGATGGTCACGCACCGTGGCATATGTCCCGCACAAGACGGCCAATGCATTCAACGGCCAAAACACGCAGCTCCTTGCTCTTGGTTTCACGCGCAACGTCCAGGAGATTCGAAATTACAAAGCCGAAACGAGGCATCCATTTCTGGTCCGATACTACTTGAGCGCGTAATGAGCCTGTGTTCAAAGAAAGTATGTGGGGCATTCGCAGATGTCATCCTCGCGTCAGCCTCAACGGCACCGCGGATGGCCAGCTCAAAAATAATAATGTGCTTTTGCCACAAACCAGAAGTGTCCCCCAAGCACGCAGACAGCACCCGCATTGCAACGAGAGACGATCGCTGTCGTTCCTCTGAGCCGTGCTTGATCGCAACCGAGAGCTGGATGGGACATCAATTCAATTGCCATCACAGCCACTGCTGTAAGTTTCTACAGACAAACCGCACAGATGTATGATGCAAAATGTGTACCACCTTCATAATTGTGCACATAAGGTAATTCTGGCAAATAAACGCACTCATGGAATTTTGTACACAACTCACGTCGTCAAACAAATCATAAAACATTGTCGCGTTGGTGACATGATGCTCGGTTAGAAGAGCGGTGAGCTGGTCAAGTGCCGATATGAATACGGCCTCGACGATGCCAGGCCGCCGCAGCGTGAGGTGCAGCGGGAATATTATGTAGTCGAGAATGTCCTGTAAAATTCAAGGCATGCCACATTGAGAAAAGAACCGCAGTCGCTTCACAAACAGGGCTTGCACAATCTACACACACCCACCTGTACCGCCTCAGCAGGAAGCGCTGGCCACGTGACGGCAAGAAGGTCTAACATGTCCAGCGACGGCTCTGCGGCGAGTTTGGCACACAGCGGACGCAACACGGCAAACGACGACTCAAACATACGCACTTCCGCCGGTGATTGTGCACTGCCTCCGATGGGCATCATGATCGCGTTGCCTTCAGCCATACATGCAGATGCTTCCATTCACGGGTTCGTGATGAGAAGGAGATGTACTGACAATGCAGATTACTTTGGGTTACAAGTTCTGTGTGCAAAACTCCGAGTTGAGAAGTGGAATCGAGCACGTGATGAACATTATACTACAAACCATATATAGTAATAATATTACTTATATACCTTAAGTGTATATTAGAACCACACAATGTGTAAATACGGAACTAGCGTGACTTGTATTTCCAGACGGGGCGTTGTCTCATCGGCTGCTTAGATACCGCCCCAGTGACGATCATCAACCTTCCGCATTGGGCCAACCCGAAAAGGCAGGCGCAGCGATCCCCGCTTCCGTGTGCGCATTCGGTTGGCAGCAAGGTTGCTTGGTTGGCAGGAGGACGCTGTGGGCGGACGAGGCATTCACTCGCTTGCCTCTTTTGTCCACTCTGCATTCTGCCCACACATTCCACAATCGACACTGTGTGTGATGTCTTCGCAATCTCCTCTCTTCGCCAAAAGGACGAACAACGGCCTTCAAATAGGCACCACTATTGCATGGACGGGCTTGATATTCGTTTGGCTTTTCTGTAAATACCCTGCTCTGATTTCCTTTACATCTTAAACAACCGTCCCCCTCGGACGCTTGATTCGGACTGTCTGCGTCTGATCATTAACAGTGAACTTGGCGACATGGCACCCTTGCGAGTGACCGTGGCGCTCGTCGTCGCTGCAACAGGTTGGTGGTTCTCGTTCTTGTTGCATTGTTGTTGTCCCCTTCACCAAACTTTGTCTTCCCGATGGCCAACCATTTTGAGACTGACACTTCTCATCGGTCGCATTGCAGCGTTGTTGCTGTGCAACCCCTCTCTCGGGGCTGTCGTCGTTGGAGGACAGGACTGCTCTAATGGCGGGCAGAACTGCACATCAACAATCCAATGCGATTCACCCTTGGTGAGCATGGAATAACTTGCTGGACGGCTGTTTTGACTTGTGTGTGTGAGGACTTTCGCTCATTATGAAGCAATCCTATCGCTATTGTTACATTAACGCTGTTTGCATTTGCCATGCGCAGGTCTATTGTCTTGAAACACGCTCATGCGTGAACCCGAACCCGTGCGGAAATGTAAGTACAATTGTGCATTTTGTGGCTGCCATGTGAGAGATGCACATTAAACTGCACGTGTGTCGTCGTCTCGGTTGTGCCTTACTCGCGCTCTTTCGGCATCTCTTTTACACACAGCCCGCCAACGCGACATGCCCTGAAGGTCAAAAGTTCTGCTCTACATTGGCAAAGTGCATCAACAGCAACGACACATGTGATTCTGTCTCATGCCCCAGTGGAACTGTTTGGTGTGTCGCCTCTTCTAAGTGTGTGAACGTCACTTGCGCCAATCCGCCCCCTAGTGGTAAGTGCCATGTTCGTGCGAGTTCATGCGAAAACAACTTCTTGTTCGTTTCACCGACACTCACTAATGCATTTCCTTGACGTGTGCACCGAATAGCATCGACGTCTCAGGCCCCTCCGAGCGCATCCCCACCCCCGGCAGCGAGCTCGCCGCCCCCGCAGGCAGGCAACTCGTCGCCTCCTCCGTCTGAAAGCTCTCCTCCTCCCCCGGCTGGAAGCTCTCCGCCCCCGCAGGCAGGCAACTCGTCGCCTCCCCCGGCTGGAAGCTCCCCTCCTCCCCCGGCTGGAAGCTCTCCGCCCCCGCAGGCAGGCAACTCTTCGCCTCCCCCGGCTGGAAGCTCTGCTCCCCCGGCTGGAAGCTCTCCGCCCCCGCAGGCAGGCAACTCGTCGCCTCCCCCGGCTGGCAGCTCTCCTCCCCCGGCTGGAAGCTCTCCGCCCCCGCAGGCTGGGAACTCGTCGCCTCCTCCGCAGGCGAGTCCATCACCCAGCGGTGGCGAGGTCACGTGCGAAGCCGGAAAGATCTTCTGTATGCAGCAGAACGGGTGCGTACCACGTGACAGTGGGGCGTGCGCCAGTCCGACGCCAAGCCCCTCTGCTGCGGTATCGAGCTGCCAGGCGAACGAGGTGTTTTGCCTTGCGCTCGGCCGCTGTTCCGTGAGCTGCTCAACCCCGTGCTCTATTGACGAGTATTCGTGCAGCGGCACGTGCATAAACAAGACCCGCCAGTGCGGCCAGGAGTGTGCGCCTTCGTACTCTTTTTGCGCCAGCAAGGGTCAGTGCATTCCCGCCACAGCGAACTGCCCCGTGGTCTGCGCGGACACATCGACGTATCTTTGCAACACTACCAACACGTGCGTGAAGCGGACTGAGCGCTGCGGTGGAGTGTGCCTGGCTGACAGGATCTACTGCGTGACTTCCTCGGCGTGCTTGCTCAAGGATGGCACATGCAAAGACCCCATCTGCAAGGATGGCGAGACGCTGTGCGCCGATGCCACCTGCTCTGTGGCGTGTGGCGTGAACACAACCTGCGCTGCGGGGTCGTGGTTTTGCAAGGCGACGACCGGATGCATCACAAACGCTCAGCCGTGCAACAAAGTGTGCAACGTCGGCTTCAGCGCCTGCGCCACCACCGCGAACCCGTGCATTGTTGTTGGCACGTTCTGCCCGCCGACATGCACTGCCGGGTCATCATACTGCGATATCTTGCAAGCGTGCATTTCCTCCAGCCTTCCTTGCGTGGCTCCGTGCGCAGAGGGCACTGTCCGCTGCGACATCAAAAATGCCTGCATTCCCGCCAACACGCCTTGCACTGCGCATGTCGATGTGTTCTCCCGTGACACATCATTCACCCTGCCGGCGTTTGATGAAGACACCACAAGCCTTCCCGTGTCCCTCGATGGACTCCTCAAAGTCGCTCTCGCGCAGCGCAATGCGTCGAACGGTGGCATTGCTATTGCATTTAGCCAATTCAAGATGATGGTCATGGATTCGAAGAAGTCAGTGTTCCAGTACTCTGTCAACAACGGATCTACTTGGGCGGCGCTTGGCGAGGTGGACATTTCCAAGGCCGTGGTGCTTCGCGCGCGCCCAGAGACGCTCCTCCGTGTTGTGCCTGAGGCGAATTTCTTTGGCACGGGCACCCTGCGCGCGTATGGCTGGGACGGTGGCGTGTATAACCAGTCGCAGAGCGTGGCGATTGGCGGCGCGTTTGACCACATTGACCAGTTTTCCATTGCCATTACCGTCAAGGTGAACAATGTGGCAGACACACCCAGCATGGACCCCACGACGATCACCCTCCCCGCCATGGCAGAGGACCTTCTTGATGCGCAAAACCCTGGCGTGCGCCTGTCGACGCTTGGCCTGGGCATGGAAGACGCTGATAGCGCGTTGGATTCGGCTACTTTCTTGCCGCTCCTGGAGCTCGTGCTCACAAAGCTGAACCTCGACCTTAGTGCGCCCGATGGCAACACGCGCCTCAAGAACATTCCCGCGGACGTCTTTGCTACGATTCTCAAGGGATTTGACCCCACAATCAAACTTGAGACAGCAAGCGACAACCAGAACGCCTTGGACGTCTTTGTGTACTCCGCAAATGAGTTTCCCGCCCTTGCTGTTGTCAACACGAATGGTAATGGCGTGTGGGAGGTCCTCAAGAATGGCACGTGGCGGACTCTCAATGCCACCAATGGACAAACGCCCGTGGTCCCCGTGTGGTCGTATGTGCGCTTCCGGCCCGCTGCTAACTTTGTCGGCAAATCAAGCCTGACATACCGGGCCATCCAGAGGGACGCCACGGCGGTGACCGACTCGAATGCATCGTCGCAAATGGGAACGCTAAACGTTGATGTCACAGCCGTGAACGACCGCCCGACACTCAAGGCGAACGCGGGCTCGTTTGCGCTGACATCCCTTGCGTACAACGTGACGGCAACCCCGCCAACGGGAGACACTGTGCCGTCCATTGCTGACGCGATCGGCGATGACGTTGATGGCGACGCTTTGGGCATTGCAATCGTCGACTTCTCTCCTCGCGTTGCTAACGACGGCAGTAGCGCCGGCCTGTGGCAGGTGAAGGTCTTTTCGACGGCAAACTGGATCAACTTTCCCTCTGACATTACGCAGCGCAACGTCTACCTCCTGAACCGCAATGCTCGCATCCGCTATTTCCCCTCCGAGAAAAGCTTTGCGAATGCGACTGTGACTGTCCTGCCCTGGGACGGTGCCAATAGGGGTATCCGTGGCAATATTTTGCGCACGCTAGGAACTGCCGACTTCGACGCATCCAGTGAACTTGGAGCGCAATCGATCACTATCACCGTCAAACGCATGTTCTGCGACAACTCGACTTCTTCAAACAAGTTTTTCGACGCTTGCGGCGTCTGCGATGGCGATGGCAAATCGTGCGCAGGATGCGATGGTGTGGCGGGCTCAAACAAGAAGGTCGACGTATGCAACGTGTGCGGTGGCGACGGAAAGTCCTGCCTTGGCTGTGACGGCGTCCCCAATTCTGGGGCGAAGGTCGACGACTGCGGCGACTGCAAGGGCTTCAACGCTTCTAAGGACTGCGCAGGAGTGTGCCGCGGCAAGGCCACGCGCGACGACTGCGGCGAATGCACGGGCGGAAGCACGCAGAAGACGCCCAACTACCTCAAGGACTGCGCCGGCGTGTGCAACGGGAACAGTAAGTTTGACCAGTGTGGCGACTGCGCTACACCGGACAATTTTAATAAGAAGCTGGATTGTGCCGGAGAGTGCTCTGGAACGGCCATCCGCGACTCGTGCGGCTTCTGCTACAAGAATGGCACTGCGCGCTGGTGGGTTGACTGCAAAGGCGTGTGCAGCGGCAAGGCGAAGGTGGACAGCTGCGGCGTGTGCGACGGCAAGGACGCGTCCCTGGATGCTTGCGGCGTCTGCAGCGGAAACAACTCTACGTGCGCAGACTGTGCTGGCGTTCCCCGTGGGTCTGCCAAGCGCGACTCGTGCAATGTCTGCAATGGCGACGATTCTTCGTGCGTCAAGATCACGACCCTGTCACCTGCCGCTGCCATTGCGGGCTTGGTGAGCAAACTGCGCATTAACGGCCCGACAGGTAACGCAACAAGCCAGTCGCAGATCTTCTGCACGTATGTCACAAGTGGCACGCCGACGACAGTCACGGCCACATTTGTCAGGAAGGGTGCGATCGACTGCCCGATTCCTGAGACGCTTACGACCGGCAAGTATGATGTCACAGTGACGGTGTCTGGCAGTGCAACCAACTCGGTCACGTTTGCCATCCTGGGCAACGTGGCGGTCAGCGGCATTGCGCCAACGGAGGGAACGCTCCCTGGGCCCTTCGTCGTGCGCCTGTCTGGCAGCGGATTTGTCGACAATGGCGCCAACACCAAGTGCGTGTTCATCAACGTTGACACCGACGCGCGCTTTGCTACGCCGGTCACTTTCTCGAATTCTTCGTCTCTCTCATGCAGCATTGACTACTCGTTCTCGGCACGTCTTAGCGTTTATGTTATTTTCGACGGTGATGCAAGTGCGGTTGTGTACAAAAACAGCGCGCCTGTCTTCACTGTGTATGCTGCCGCACCGACACCATCGGTCGCGCAGTTTTCAACGAGCGGCGGGTCGTTTGCAGTGTCCTTCAACCGCGACATGACTCAGCGCACGGGCACATCCTGCGACGGCTACTTCAACGATGCGGCCGTTGCTAAGTTTGGAAAGAACGCGCAGTGCTTCTGGTCGACGCAGTCGCTGCTGACAGTCTCTCTCCGCAGCGGCGCCACGATCGCCCCCCTCGATACCATTTCGGTTGGCGGTTCGCGTCTCAGCCCCAATGGAGAGCGCTTCTTCCGCTCTGCGACGACGACGCTCAGCGTGTCACCCCCCACTGAGCTTGCCCCGGTGAAGATCATTGTCGATGTGCCAGAAGAGGTTGGCTCGTGCACGTCGGACGTTGTCATCCGCTACAGCGTCGTCGACGGTTCTGGAGGCCGTGATGTCACTTGGTCCTGGACTGTTGTTGCCGATCCCGTTGAGGATACGTCTGCGATTGTTTCTGACCTAAACGCCGGTGGCAACACTGAGCGCGCGGTCATCCGAAACCTTGCTGCGGGCTCGTCGTACCGCATTGTCGTCAAAGCAAAGAACTTCCTTGGAGTGTGGAGTGACGCTTTGTCGGCCGTGCTGCGAAAGAGTGCGCAGGCCCTCCCTTCGGTCTCAATCTCTGGCGGGCGCGCTACGACAATCCCCTTCCGCTCGTCCGCCACCACCCTGTATGGCATTGCTGTGCCCCCGTGCAACACGACCGCATCTCTGAAGTATGCGTGGACGTTTGACAATCCGTCGGTTGTTCTGAAGGCGAGCGCGCTTACACAGCTCAATCTCGTGATTCCAAAATACACGCTGAGCAGTGGCAAAACGTACGTTGCGACGCTGACTGTCACGCAAGGAAGCGTGTCTGCATCGGCATCGCAAATCCTCACCGTGGGCAGCGTTGACCTCGTTGCGCGCATCAGTGGTGGCGCCGAGCAGACGTTTGCTGCCGACCGCGACTTTGTTCTCCAAGGCGAATGCGTTGACGACGATGCGTCGGATGACGAGGCTGCGCAGAACCCCTGCTCATTCAGCTGGCGTTGTGCGGACGCCGGCGGCTCTGTGTGCGGCAACATCGAAGTCGGTACGTCTCTGTTTTCGACGAATGCGTCGGCCCGCGCGGCCGATCCCGCGGTTGCTAAGGTGCGCGTGCCCAAGACGTATCTTGCACCCGGCAAGTACACGTTTCGCATGACGGTCTTCAAGGGCAGCCGCAACAGCTTTGTGGAGACCACTGTAACTGTTGTCGCGGGAAATCCCCCATCGATTGTGTTTGACGAAGTGGGCGACAATGGCAAAGTCCTCTCGAACAAGCGCGTGCGCATTACGGCCAACGTCATCACGGGCTCTAGTGATGTCAGCGCCAAGCTTGTGTGGTCTAACGTTGCCGCAAATGGCTTCGCGACCGTGGATCTCTCCAACTCGACGAATGTGTGCACTGCAGGCGGTTCGGTCACCCTTCAATCGCTTTGCATTGAGTCTGACACGCTGGTGGCCGGCTCTAAGTACCGCTTCCGTCTGCAGGCAACTGCTGCGGGCGCCAAGGGTACGAGCGACATCGACGTTCTCGTGAACGGCGGCCCTACTCTCATTGACCTGTCCGCTGACAAATACACGGGTGAGGCTGGTGATTCGTTTGAATTCACCGCCAAATTTGTCGACGACGACACGCCACTCACGTATTCTTGGGGATATGTCCTGTCGAACGAGCGCCCTGTTTCCCTTGTTGAGCCGAAGCCTAACAATGTGGCGACGCTGCGATTCCCGACCGGATCATCGTCTGCCAACTACAACCTGACCGTGTACTGCACTGCTTACGACAAGTTCTCCGCGTCGACACGTGCCACTATCCAGGTGACTGTTAAGCCCCCGGCGGCCGTCACCAACCACGATGTATCTGCTCAAATCGCCCTTGCGCGGGCGAAAATCACCGAAAGCACAGAGTTCAATAATGGCGATTATCCGTCCTACTTGACGACTCTGGTGCTCGCTCTGGACCTTGTGAATCGCGCCATTGGTACGGACTGCCCGCAGACTGCGCTGGACGCCCTTGAGTTTGTGCTGACCGAGTTTGACAAGCTGTACCCGAAGATGGAGCTGAACGACGCCAACATCAAGCGCCTGACGACCTTCCTTAACCAAATGACGCTATCTGGGACGTGCGTGCCCGCGACCGTCCGCTCCAAGGTCACGGATTACCTCGGAAAGGTTGTTGACGCCGCACTCAAGTCGCAGTTTAGCGGAAGCGGCGGTGGCGCAGTTGACAAGGATTTGTGTGGTTTTGCACTCGATGCCCTCTCGGGATCCAACGGAACGAGCTCAAGCAACAGCACTGTCACGGACATGGTGTCCAATCTGGGTGGAGCGCTGATTTCGGATGCGGCGCCAGGCGAGGCACCCCAAACTGTGACATCCGGCGACAATTCGATCACGGTTTCTGCGCAGGTGCAGCAGTATTCGGCTTCGGATAATTCGTCGGCTAGCTTTGGAACGGGCTGCACAGGATCTAATTGTGGCGGAGCAACGGTGTCGAGTGATGCAATGGGAGACATTGTAAACACAACTGCCTGCGACCAGGCGACCGGTGTGGGCTGCACGGTGAATGTCGGCGGCGTGTACGCGGCCTACAAGAGCGACCCCTATGGAAGCGGCACCACGTGAGTGCATTCGTCTTACCTGCGCAGATGTGTCAGCAATCTCTCCTCGTTCACATTTCGCGCAGCTGTTTACGGTAACTGATATTTGCATTTTGCTATTCCTTGCAGTGTGGACAGCACTATCGTCGACTTCTCGCTTACAGACAGCAAGACAAACAAAGAGTTTGATGTCGACGGCCTGAGCAGCGGCATTGACATTGTCATCCAGATCGACCCCTCCGAAACTGGACGTGAGTACAATTCTTCTTTACCACGTGGTTTTGCAGCGACGCGAATAGGCCGGACTGTTGTTAATCAGCACTTGGATCGACATGTCATTAACAATATTCCCCCATTTATTACTGTTTATTGCACAGCGCTCGAATGCAAATACTACAACGCGACCACAAAGAAGTGGCAGACGGATGGCGTTCGCCTTGTCAACCGCACCAGCACGACAATCACATGCCGCACGACCCATCTCACCACATTCGGCGGTGTCCAGAGCCAAGGTAGCAACGTCCCGGTCAACCGTATTTTTGCAAGCCTGCGCGGAAACGGCGTGAATGCGGCTACACTCAACGCAGCGAACTCGACGCTCATGGCTCAGCTCAAGAGCGGCATTGCAAGTGCAATCGGCAGCAGCGGAGTGACATCGTCATCGGTCGTTGTGACGTCTGTCGTGGACCAGCCCGACGGCTCTGTTGTTGTCGGCTTCTATATTGCGGGCGCAAATGCAGCCGAGAGCGCATCCCTCACCTCAGCCGCCGAATCCCGCCTGTACGCCGTCCGCCCCACGTTTGCGTCGTTTACATACTTTGGCCTCACCTGGGTGTCGAGCTCCGGCGTCAATGTGGTGGCCATTGCAGTGCCCGTGGCTGTCGGAGGCGCCATTCTCATTGCCATTGTAGTCGCTGTCATTATCAACAACAACAAGAAAAAGCAGAAGGTCGCGCCTACTGAAAGCGATGATGCAAAGCACACTGCTGAGGCTCCTGCCCCTTCGCAAGCTTTCTAAATCCCTCTCTTGTCATCCCGCCTGTGTCGTTTCAAATAAAAACAACAAAAAACACAACACACGCATTACTGTTTGCAGTCGATTTTACTGTACTGCGAATGTAGTCCATGGGCGTCACGCTGCAACCCAAAGTTCCAAAAAGTCAAAGCAAAACCGCAGCGCACCCATTCGCATGAATATTTGAGACTCTCAACTGTCCCAGGCAGAAGACCCGCCGCCATACGAGCCACCGTAGTTGCCTCCATACGAGCCGTACGGGGGCATCGGCGCGCCGCCCCCGTGACCGCCGTGCGAGTCTTTTCCACCCCGGTGGGGTGGAGCGCCGCCACCGCCACCACCGCCACCACCGCCACCACCGCCGTAGCCGCCGCCGTAGCCACCAGCACCCCCCGCTCCGTGGCCGCCATAGCCGCCGCCGTGGCTTCCCTGCGGCTGCTGCTGGCGATAGTCGCGCGACTGGAAGCGGCTACCACCGCCACCGCCACCGCCACCGCGTCGAAAGCCACCTGTGGGCGCGCCGCGTCCACGCCCGCCCTCATAGCCAAGACCCTCCAGCCAGCGCGGACATTCCTGCTTCGCCTCTGTCAGAAGATCAACAAGGTCGCGCACGATGTTTTTGTTCTTATCGTTGAACAACGACGTTGCGAGACCAAGGTTGCCCACGCGCCCTGTACGACCAATGCGGTGCACATACTCTTCGATGTCGCTGGGCAGGTCGTAGTTGATCACATGGCGCACATTAGGAATGTCGAGGCCGCGCGCAGCAACCGCAGTTGCCACAAGAACTGGCGTCTCACCGGAGCGGAAAGTCCGAAGCGCATCCTCGCGCTCGCGCTGTGAACGGTCACCGTGAATCGATGTGGCCGGGAAGCCCTCGCGGCACAAATAGTCTTCCAACGCATCGGCGCCTCGCTTAGTCTCGACGAAAATTAGCGTCAAACATTTGGCATCAGCAGCTGCAATTAGATCAAGGAGGGCAGACCGCTTGTCGTGCTCCTCAACCCAGATGATCTTTTGAGTGATGTTCTCGCTGGTGGACCCAACGCGCCCGACAGCGAGGAAAATGTAGTCGTCAAGGAAATCGCGTGCCAGCATTTGGATCTCCTTTGGAAATGTGGCGCTAAACATGAGCGTCTGGCGCTGTCCGACCGGCGGCATGCCCTCACGCTCAACAATCTGGCGAATCTGCGGCTCAAAGCCCATGTCCAACATGCGATCGGCCTCGTCGAGAACAAGGTACCTGCAGCGCTCGAGCGACACGCGACCGCGTTCAATCATGTCAATCATGCGCCCGGGTGTGGCGACAAGCAAGTGACAACCCCGTTCAAGTTCGCGGAGCTGCTGACCAATGTCCGCGCCACCGTACACAACGCAGGGCCGGGCATACGAGCGATACGCAAACTGCGGAATAAAAAGAGGCCGATGGTTAAAATTGCTGGACAACAACACCAAGCGATAATACTGGACAATAGGAATCGCATTCTTCGCTTCAATACACGGCTTTCACATTATACCACACACCTTGCGGGCCTCGTCGTAAATCTGCGATGCGAGCTCGCGGGTTGGCGCGAGCACAAGGGCATCCGGAAACTGCTTAGCGCGTCGCCCATAGCCACGTGGCTGCGGCGGAGGGGGACCCTCCTTGAACAGCTGGCTCAGAATAGGCACCAAAAACGCCGCGGTCTTGCCAGAGCCCGTTTGCGCACACGCCATGAGGTCCCTGCCGCCTCCAACAATCGGGATGGAGTACTTTTGCACAGGTGTAGGCGTCGTGTAGTTTGCCAACTTGATGTTCTCGGCAACCAGCTCGCCGAGATCACAATCATCGAACTGCAAGCAAAATGCATTGCGTTCAGTATGAACGTTTGAAAAAACAAGGAGGCTATTATCAACGCACGATTCAATGCATGACACCCACCGTCTCGATGTTTTTCGGGCAGTCACGGCCAGTGGCTTCAACAGGAATGTCTTCGTACTTGTCGAAGTTGATGCCAGTTGCGTTTCCGGCGAAAAGCTCTTTTTCCACACGCTCATCGCGCGGGAGTTTAGTAGCGCCGGGTGCAGGAGCACCGCCTTCACGTCCTCCACGGTCGTTCCAGCGCTGCTGTGGTCCACCATACGAGCGTCCGCCCTGACCTCCGTAATTGCGGCCACCACCACTGCCACTGTATTCGCGCGGATCGCGGTGATCACGGTGGCTCTCGCGATAATCTGCGAAGCTACGTTGAGGCGGCACGTCACGAACATCACGTCCATCGTCCTCCGCATAGGCCCCGTGGCCCTGCGTGGGTAGCACTGCGGGCGGTGCCTGCGCCTCAAGCGGAGGGTACTCCTCACGAGGTGCCCGGCGCTCTTGCGGATGCGATTGAGCATAGTTGCCATCAGAGGGAGGCCCCGCCGCCCTATTCCTCAGGTGAGGAGGGACGTAGCGCCCCCCTGAGCAGTGATCCACAATTCAAAAATAATAGTGAGAAAGACCCTTCATAGCATGCTTGAGATTCTGAAAAAAATACAGCAATTCAGCCTCACCTTCGCCACGGCCACCGCCATAGGACGGTCCATTGCGGTTCAAATCCAGATCAGCAAGCTGATGCATGAAGAGAAACAAATAACGAGGTCAGAAAAAGTGCAGGCAATTGACCTTAAAAGCACAATGTAACAAGCCAACAGAGAAGTCGCTGTCGAGCAAAATATCCACCTGCCGATCCAGATTCAAACCATTCTCGTGATCTCCATCTCGCATAATCGCTGACTGGTTGTAAGCGTTGCCTCCGACAGAGTTCTTTCCGTTTCCGTTTTCGTAATAAACGGATGCAGGATGTCCTTGGTTCTGCATCAAAGCGGCTAGATTGCGCCTAACAAAATGATACGATAAAATAAACTAGCACTGGGACAAAGTAGAGACTGATCATGGAATGAGATATATGGTTCTCTTATGGTGTGCACAAACCGCGATGGCGTTAGCGCTCCATCCGGTGCTCACTGTGCACAGCCTGCATAGTGTGCAGGTGATTGCCGCCGTGTGTATGTGTGTGTGTGTGTGTGTATGTGTGTGTGTGTGTGTGTGTGCCTCTGCGTGCGTGTGTGTGCGTGTGTGCGTGTGTGTATGTGTGTATGTGCCTCGGTGCGTGCGTGTGCGTGTGCAGCGTGGTGTCGGCGGTTGAGCACGCGACCGTCGAATCCGCGCTCAAAATCGCGGGTGGAGCACGCCGTAATTGCGATACATTTTCCATAGTGAAATTAAACCCAATCAACCAAATCAATCGGGGCCAAGTGGAATCAGCATCGCCATCGCTGTCTGATACTCGCCCATAGTGTGGGCCTCCCCCGGGCGGCCCAAAATAATGGCGGCCGCCATAGTGACGCAATACTCAAAAAGAGGGGTAATCAATCCAACCGCAGCAAACCCTACTTAACTTTCAGTTTCAATATCAATTTCCATTTCCATTTGCAGCATGCCACAGCCCAAAGCGGAGTCAATCCGTGTTTATCCGGAGTTGTATTGGGACTGAACAAGTTGGGTTATTGGATTGGGCTTGAAACGAGAACGGTTTGGTTGATAAAGCGCGTTTCCAGAACTCAACAAGATCAAAATCTAATTTCCCGGGTGTAATCGTACTCAATCGTTGGGATGACCGACTGGACAAACTTCAGAAAGATGAGGAGATACCTGCGGAGGGAGCGATATGTAGATAATGATGATGACAGTAAGCTTGAGCTTGCGTAGAGAGCGATGAACGACACACAACCAATCACCAGCACTCACATGTGCACTCCAAGTTCTCCCCCAGAAAGCCCAACGTTCTGGATGATCTTCTTCATGACGTTCGAATGCCGGCAGGGGTGAATGGATGGCAGCGAAAGCGAGAGATGGGGGTGACTTTCGATTGTCACTGTCTTTTTGGCGTGATCTTGGCTTAAGTCCTCATACGTTGCCTCCACAGAAAGAGGCTTCCGTTGCTGCACGTAGTCATTAAGCATGCAGTTATGAGTAAAATCATAATCAATCACACAATAATCGCATTTAATTGTCGCTAGAGGCAGCCTGTTGGCAAAGCATAACCACACCAACCTCGTCATATCCTGACAGCCAAAGCCGGGGTGTTTGGTAATATTTGTCATAGGTAATGTGCAAGTCGTACGTTCGGGATTTCAAAATGTTGTCCACGCCCTCCGATGCCTCTGTTTTTGCCGGAAGTGCACCCTGTGTGGTGGCGGAACCGAGAGCAAATGAACAATCAGACCCGACAACACTGCAATCACAATGCGAATCCAATACAAACAACCAACTGGACAACACAATTCCAAAAGACCAACCGCATCCTCCTCCTCCAAGTTCTCTTCTTCGTAATCATCCATATCGGGGACATCATCGTCTGAGGAATCACAGTCGGTAGTAGCAGGCGTGGAAGCATTCTTCTTTGGAGGGGGCGCGGCCGTTGTCGGACCAGAACTTACAGCGGCCTTGCCGAGGGCGGCGGTGATCTCAACCAGTTCGTCACCGTGGGCCCCATCCGAAGCTGTTGGGACGATGTGTTGTGCTTTTGAGTCGACCCTAAGAGAAATCCCAATGCACCTATGCCACGCCAAGTCACACTACCAAGCTACAACAAGCCAACCCACCCCCAGCTGCAGTGTGTGTTTCGATCCAGCCCCCTTCATCGTCCTCGTCCTCGATAGTTCGTTCCTCATCGACATATTCCATATTTTTTGCGCGCTTGAAACAAGGCACTATTAACACAAGAGAACGAGAACAGTGGGTCAGCACGAGAGCACCATAACGCCACAAAAGCAAAAAATAAAAAGAGGCGCACGATACGCACCATTCCGAGTAACAAGGTACTGCTTATCAGGAGGGAGATAGCTCCTGCGCTTCGAATCTTCGCCACTTTCCCTGCATACATTCATACACGAACCACATGGAATTGAGAATTTACAACACGTCACAACCGCGTACTCACGGCACAGCGCGAAATAATGTTTGATAGAACGATACGTACCATGCCCACGTTGAACACTTGAACACGAGAAAGTCTCCCGCGGCCACGAACTGAATCCAAAAAGGGAATGCGAATCATACCACCTGTAAGCCTCCGCACCATACGACGACCAAGAGAGCCAGAATTCATTAACAGTCCTACCTCTTCCGGTGTGAGAACGCCTGTTTCTTGAAACTTAGATGCCTTCAGAACCGGTGTGAGAAACTCGCCGATTCCAAGCAGTTTGCTCTGCACAAACTGCATTTTGGCAACCCCTTACAGGTGAACCAAAAAACAAACGGTACAGCACGCAATGCCGGAACGTGCGAATAAGAAGTCCACGAAATTTTCCCTTCAAATCGGTTTGAGAGAATCAGTGCGATTCAGGATATCAACAAGACTTGAATCTGAAAAGATGTCTTCTTCACTTTTGAAGACTGAAACTGTCCTGTTGCAACGTGTCAATCACTCTTCTTGTGTGTGGTCTACTTTGACCAGCACACAAGGGTGGGTTCCGCGGACTACCGGCGCACATAACTTGAGGAAGTAGCGGAATCATCACATATTTCGGGGGGCCACTGCAATACATTTGACGGCTGGGTGGAGGGATACAATCCGAAAAACACAACGTTCTAAGTCTTAGTCTGACTAACGAACTGACGGCCTTTCACAGTTATCAGAGTATCACTACTGACGGAAATCTCCCTAAAGCGCTCTTATGAAATGCTCCTTTAATTTTAAGTTTAACATGTAAATATCGCGCAATTTAATTCTTTGAGTGCTGTTGCAATTCAGAAATGGTGTGCCGTCTTATCAGTGCACCCACATCCAACGTGCCGCATCTCTCAAGCGTTTGGTCACGATCTATGGCGCTTAATCCGGCAAACTTGAAGCAGCTCTGGCTTGCAATGCGGAGACTGCCAACCTTTCTGTCTGGTTTTTTCAGTTAGTTGAACGCTGACACTCCAGCTGAGCACTGGGCAGTGCTCCGCTGACATCATACCAAAATAGATGTGGTGGCTTTGCATGCGCTGACGAAGGCGGAAGGTTTTTGGCATGGAGTTGAGCAGAGCGAGACAGCGTTGGAATATTCAGCCTCTTTGGAAGCTCAGTAAATATCTGCAGTCTCGGTTTCAGACTATAGCAGTGAACAGTGAACCCAAATCACGGACTTGATGCCGGATATACAAGCCGTGGCTCGTGCAGTCTTGAACCGATCGCAATGAACCACTAAGCCCACGCTTACTCCTCCACTCCATTCGGCATATTGGCATGGCTCCCATGCCTTGCCTCCCTTCCACACGAAGCAGCCGAGATGCAGCTCTCAATTATGCCAGTAGTCCAGTTTTTGGCCGCCTTCGTAGGCCGCGAAAATGGAACTGCAATGACGTCATGTCTGCCCACGTGCCGCTTTGCGGCCTCAGTATTGAGTCGTATAAACTTGAACACTTAACTTAGGTTTTACTGTGATTTAGAGGCGTTTTTTGTTTTGAGCCAACAAGATGGCGTCTTTGAGTGGCCCCTGCTTCTTTCTGCGCGCAAGTGATGGTCTTGCCGTGGTTGGTGGGGCACTGGACGGCTCTCCCAACCGCCTAGGTATCGACTTAAGTGTTCCGTTCGTGTCGTTGTGCTTTAAAATGAACAACGTGTATCCGTTTGCTCTCATGCAGCATTTTCATTGACTCCGTGCGACACGGACTTGAATGTATTCCCTATTGTGATTTCATCTCCTGTCACCGCTCAGCGAGTTTGGCGCTGCTCAAAAGTGCACGAAATTTAGCCCGGACGGCAATCTGCTGGCGTCAAGCGATGGATCAAGGTGCGCATATTTTTGTGTTGTCTGCTGACTGGCTCGTCTTCGTATCCTTGAAGTTCGTTGCTCACGGGCACAATCGGTCATCACGACTCGCAGAGTTGTCATCTGGAATATTTCGGGGAACGCAATCGCCCGTGTCATTCCGCAGGCAAATGTTCTTCAACTTGTCTTTTCTCCCAAAGGATCCTTTCTTGTCACGTGGGAGCGATACGCAGGTTTGTAAACTTGTATGCACTTTTTGTTTATGCAATACTGTTGTGTTCTATGTGAGATTCGGTGAGTCACTGTCTTTCTGTTTGGCAGGTGTCGGGATGGATGGGGCGCCGCCAAAGGATAACGTCAATGTCTGGTCTTTGGAGACCGGAGAACAAGTTCATAGGTTCATCTCTCGACGCTCTGAGGACTGGTGAGTTTGGTTCGACAGTGGTGCAGTGTACTGCAACGTTTTGTGAGCCTTGAGAGTGAATGGGTGTGTGTGTGTGTGTGTGTGTGTGTGTCGATGCTGTGTGCCCGTGCCGCATGTATACATGTACCTGTGTTTCTGTGTTGTGTATGTGTGTCTTCAACTGTTGTTGAACTGTCACACTGATGATTCCTCTTGTATGCAGGGAGCCGCAATGGACGCCTGATGAAAATGCAATGATTCGTCTTGGCACCGGCGAAGTTCATGCATACGAACCAAAAAATTTCATCAAAGGTAAAATCAGTCCCGTGTCCCCCCATGAGCCATGCATTGCCTGTGAGATGCTGAGCCTCGCTCACGTGTTCTCGCTGACATTGCGCAGGCATTGTGACTCGTCTGGAAGCCCCCGGCGCGGCCAAAATAGCTGTCAGCCAAGGGCCATCGGGTCCGCACAAGCTGGCTGTCTTTGTACCTGGCTCAAAGGTGCGTTACGTGATCTCGCACATCGGTTACTCACTATTTGGGGTGAAAATATTATGTGGTGTGGGTGTGCATATATTTTCACATGTTTACCTGGTTGTCCTGTATTTTCACTGCATCAGGGTGCCCCGTCCACTGTCAAGCTGTATAACGCTGCGGCTCTTTCCCAAGGGGCACCCATTGCGTCGAAGTCGTTCTACAAGGCGGACAAGGTCGTCCTGTCGTGGAATCCTGCCGGTGCGTGCGTGTGTGTATTGTGTGTGGTGTGTGTGTGCGTATGGCGTACCCTTTCATCATGCATCGCAGTTTTTATGCGATTGCGTGTCGCAAGATATGTTGAGACTTATGCCTCCGTCGATCTTTTGCAGGTTCTGCCATTCTCATTTTCGCCCAGACGGATGTCGACACCTCCGGAAAATCATACTATGGAGAGACATGCCTCTATCTCCTTCGTGCAGGTGGCGACTACGACGCGAACATTCAGCTGGGTGGGTGCACTTTATTGTCGATTAGCTCTTGGATAGGGTCGCCTTGCTTTTGAATCCGCTGCTCACCACTCTACTGTTCGTACGGATACTTGTTCCTACAGGCAAAGAGGGCCCCATTTATGATTATGCCTGGAGCCCCGACAGCAAGGATTTTGTGGTGGTCTATGGATGTAAGTGCGTTGACTTTGTTGCGTGTGTCTTGTTGGTATTATACTCGCATTGGGATGTGGCTGCATGCATGTCTCATTGATGTGTCTTTCTTGTTTTGTCCGTGTCAGTCATGCCGGCCAAAGCAACACTGTACGACCATACATGCAAGCCCATTTTCGACTTTGGGACTGGGTCACGCAACACTGTCCAATACAACCCACACGGAAATGGTGCGTGGACTCATTTTGTTCGCTTTGAAGTGTTCTCTGTTCGACGTCGAGGTTGTTGTCACACGTTTATCGCTTCCTTCGCTTGTGAATTGACTGGTTGTGGGTGTTTTTTTATTGCTCGCAGTGATCATGCTGGGCGGGTTCGGGAATCTGCGGGGCGAGATGGTTTGTTTGTGTGCTGCGTGTTTCGTTTGACATCCTCTCGTAATCTGCCAAAGTGGCGCAGCACTTTGAATGGTTACAAGTCAGCGTTTATCCATCCAATCCTGCTAACGTCTCTGAGACTCTTTCCAACGCACAGGAATTCTGGGACCGTCGGAAGCTTTCTGTTTTTGCCAAGTGTCAAGCGAGCGACTCGACTCACACGGAATGGTGTCCTGACGGGACACACATCCTCACGTGCACGACTTCCCCGCGGCTGCGTGTTGGCAATGGGTGGGCACGCGCTGCAGCCACTTGTGTCGTGCCAGGAGTGCAATCTGAATGGGGACTCATCGTGGTGGCTCATCCGCTGTTGCTGGCAGTTGTGCGGCCAGCTTGCTTGTCATCACACTGATCGCAATGACGCTGTAATGGCTCCGGTTTGTGCAACAGATATAAGGTTTGGCGCTTTTCGCAGCAAGTGGCGTCGGGCCAGTGCCAGGAGCTGTGGGAGGTGGGCACTTGTACGCCTTGTTCTGCTCGTTGTTTGTCTTCAGGAGCATTACACTTTATGGAATAGCAATGAGAGAATAATGAGAGTGAGAGAGCTAGTGGCCCAGTTATCAGAACACCTAGGAGAGAGAGATGTAGGATTCAAGGCAGTGTCTTGGGCGCTATGACAGGGAAGAGAGTTTGTGTGTGTGTGTCTCTGTGTGTATGTGATACATGATTTATGTCTTCATGATTTGGCTCGTTCTTCACAAGACATCAAGGCAATATCGAGGGATAATTCGAGAGGCAGGAGCCAAAGTCATGACTTTTGTCATAGACACAGATAGAGAGAAGGATGGGGTCTCTGAAAACTGAATTTCAAGGACTCGGCATGTGGTTGCCCAATTTATGCAATTTCAGGCCAGATGGCAGCCGCGCTCCATGCCGGCGGCAGTGATCCCCTCAGTCGTGGCTGCCGCCGTGTCAGTGCAGCCCTTGGTGCAGCAAGGTACGCAGTTCGGCCGCCGTCGATGTGGACAAATGTCTTGTATTTACAGCAAGGATCACAAAGTGTAGTTTTGAAATGGTGGACCACACGCGCGGCTGTTGAATCTGGAGTTGACCTTGACTAATGTTCGGTTTTCGCAGCATCGAAGCCGGCTGCGTATCGACCGCCCCATTTGCGTGGAACTGATGCTCCCTCGCAACCGTCGATAAAGCTGGTGGGCGTCGTCGTGTGCGTTTGCTATGCTGCCTGAGTTTTTTGACTTCCGCACGAGTAGACACAGGCACAAGTCGTTTCTATTGAACTCCGTTTACTTTTTGCATTGGTGACACTGCTTACAACAGCACGAACTTGAGGCGCCGAAAAGGCTCGATGCGGCCCCTGCGCAAGGTGAGTGGTACCGTAGTTGGAGTTGCTTCCCCTCCTAGTATGACGGTATTCGCTCCGTGCTCTAATACGCATTCATCGCACAATCAGCCGAAACGTTGTCCAAGGCTGCTCTCAAGAACAAAAAGAAGAGGGAGGCCAAGGCCAAAGGAGAGGGCGAACCACCGGTACCAACAGCGACCCAGGCACACACTCAAGGATCACCGGCGCAATCACCTATCGCGCCTGCCACCGAAGATCCGGAACTTGCAAAGAAGATCAAAAACCTCACGAAGAAACTCAAGCAGATTGAGGTCCTACGCGAAGAAAAGCGGTCGGGCAAAAATCTGGAAGTGAATCAGGTGGGTTTTGAGTGAGAAGTCGCAATAAGCCTCACATGTAAGATGTCTCACACGTTTCCTTGCATTTCCATTTTCAGCTTCAAAAGCTAGAGACTGAGGCTGCTCTGCGCGCCGAACTGGTAGAATTGGAATCGCAACTCAACCGTTGAAGGCAAGTCAATTTTATAAAATTGCAATTTCACTTACTCTGTGTGCATGTATTTAGTAAATGGACTGTTGAGGAGAATAGACCGCTGAATCTTGCGTTATCTTCTATGCTTAGGACGCAGAAGATAATATTGCGACTGCCCATCCGGACGTTCCCCGCCCACCCACCACTCGCCATTCGTCTTTGTGCACACCCCATCAGCGTCAAGACGATTGAGCATACGCAACGAACACACAATGAAATATAAAGTTGAAGTCATCTTAAAAAATCTATCCTTCCTTTCGCTGTCTTGATCTTTTACGTTTGTAACGTTGTTTTGACTCGGGGGCACTACTCAGAGCCGAGATGTACTCACGTGACACGTGACTGCCCCCCTCGTGGAGTGCCTGCCCAACAAAAAAAAAAGCGCATTCCCGGAAAACTTGAAACCCTGACGGGCTCGTCCCATCCAAGGGTCCCCATATCCCTTGAGAATCCTTGATCCCAACCTAATACTTGTTCGAACTATGCACACATGTATTTTGATAGTTCTCTTCCACGTGCTGCGCAAATTTTAGTGCACAATCGTTTGAATTCTGAAATTGAACATTCCTTCGTGATTGTTTTTATTAAGATGTAGAGTTTTGATCATGGATTCGTCTCATTTTCTAATAAGGCATAATTTTTTCTTTTTCTTTGTGTCCTAATGCCATGTACAAATCATTTTTCAAGAAGAGTATGCACGAACGGGTAAAACTTAATATAATATTTCGTGCGTTATGTGTGCGTACGTATTTATCAGTAGTAGTGCATCATTTTTTCATTATCGCATATAATTCTTGTTTGAGTTTTATATACTAAAACTGTGGGATATTTGTGTTTTTGTGTATGTTTGCTATTGATTGCTATTTGCTGCGTTATACAATAATACGGTATAAAGCAGATCTGTGTAACAGTGTTTTTTTCTTCCATACGATGATGATGCATTAATTTTTTCTTCTTCAGGTTTTCGACACAACATTTCATTTGATCAGACAGCCTCCTTTATTTCGATGAGTGTATGAGCACTCTCATCTGTCGCATCTATCAAGAGACTAAATCAAACACATGCACATACTACACAATAGACAGAACGAATTTTCCTCGCTGACATGTCAAGTGAGAAAAATATACGTATTATTATATACTGGCCGTGTCCTGTAAGGGTGTGTTGTCTTAGAAAAGCTTTGGCTTGCTTCAACTTGCTGGAAGGTTGACCAAATTATTTTGGAAGTTGAAGGTGCGACGGGGTGCTTTTTCTTCTTTTCATGCACAAATAAAAAACGACATCACACGCTATTGCGACACAGGCCTTTCATTATCTTTGGAATCCGCAAATACGGCAGTGGTAAATCGTCGCAGGGTAATGGACATACTCAGGAGTTTGCTATCCAATTCTTCAATCCGATGGCTCATGCAGACTTTTATGACTTGCCAACAGATAGACTGGATAGACCCGGGTAGATAGCAACCAATAAATCGAGCACTTATTAACATCCAAGACCCTTGCTTAAAACATCCGACAAATTATGTTCCCGCAATTTTCACTTAAACTGGCGAGAACCAAAGGGAAGTTAGTGCTTGTTAGTCTCCTTAATTAGCGGGAGAACCGATTCCTGCAGAAGAACGGCCGTGTTGTTGGTATCTGATGTCGAAATGGGGGTTTTGTGTGTCACGTGATTTGAGTGGCTTCTCGGTTTGGGATCAAAGCTTAGGCAAATTTACAAAGGGGTGCACACTAACCGAAATAGTAGTCACTGTCAGCTGCTAGCAGATCAAGTTGAAGGTCCGCTCGGTGTTTTGACTTGGATCTTGGTGGTCCGTCTGAGATACAACACAATTCATAATTGCGCAATTGTGTATGCTGATCCTCTCAGGACGACTTGTGCGTTGATGGAATTCGAATGGAGACACCGGTAATGTCCGGTGTGGGGCGGCGGTTTGAGATTCATGTTGTTGAGGATGTTGTGCCTGCGCCGCCGACAGCCGATGCGACTGCAGCGCAAATGGCTGGTGATTCGAGTGCTTCGCGTCCGCCGAATGAAGGGGCTAGTAGTATGGCACGCGACGAAGCTGAGCCAATTGCTGCGCCTGCCATTGTTCCGGCGGAATCTTCAATGGCCGCTGCAGCAGTAGCAGGGAACAAGCCTGCTCGCTTTCGCATTGTGAATGTTAAAGAGGAGGAGGAGGAGGAACAGCTCTCCGCCGATTACATCGAGGAACCTATGGCAAGTTCTTCTGTGGTCCCTAGTGATGGCCTACCTGTGGGAGCCGACAATGTGCCCGCGCGGCGCTTTGTTGTCGAAACAGTGGAGGACGACAGCCTGGTTTCAGACTCAAGGGCAGGTGGGCATGTACTTAAGCCAGATGGTGTGGGCATCTCTCTTTTTGTTGATAATGTTTCTAAAAATGCCCTTTGTGCTTTACGGGCTCTTGGTTCAGCTGAACGTGCGACAGATCTTAGTGTGTCGGAGAATGCCCCCGAGGACACTGAACGACAAGGCGTTGCGCAAATTTCCGATAAGGAGCCGAAAGAATTGAACATGCGGATGGACTCCTCTCACATTGATGCCGACGACGAGTCGGATGAGGCAGGTGCGCCTGCGCGCCGGACTCGTTTTCATGTAAAGGATGTAAACTCCGGAGACGAGGGCACTGCCGCTCCGCGTATGCGACCTCGGCGCTTCCTCATAGTTGATGTTGGCGACGATAAGCCACGTGCCAAAGCTCAGTCGCTCATGAATCCGGTGCGCTACAAGCGCGGCCGGTTCACGGTGCGCGATTGTGTCGAGCTGCCCAACGCGTCGGGGCCGGCGTCGGTGCAACAGCCCACGCAATTGTCAGCAGCGACTCCAGCGACGCAACCACCCGCGACCCAACAGCCCCCGCCGCCGTCGTCTTCAACATCATCATCATTATCATCCGGTGCACCCCCCTCGGCATTGGGCCACTCGCACGCGCCCTCCTCGTTTGCTTCGCCCTCACTGTCGAATGCTGCAGCACCGACCCAAACTGGTGTGGCTGCGCCGCCCGTCACGGGGCGGGCTGCCCCCCCCGCAGCTCGCAAGTCGCTCGCAGCTGGAGGTACTGGGACGCCACCGGGATCGCCCACACAGCCTGCCACGTTGATGGCATTGGACGGGTCGCTGGGAAGAGGAAGGGCCGATGGTGATCCACGTGACCTCGTCGCATTACCGCCCCCCGCCATCGCTGGTGATGCGTCATCGTTTGACGCCGCAGCTGGCGGCCACGAGCAGGAGCGGTCAGACGGATTCGCCCTCGGGGTTGCAACGCGAGCGGACATGCAGGGCCAGCAGGGGCAGGGACAGGCGCAGTCATCGCAGCCCAGTAACGCGCACGGTGTGGGAACGGGGGGCGCATTGGCGGCGGGGAGGCCATCTGCGGGATCAGGTGCGGCGACCGCAGCCAGTCTGCAGCAGAAGATCGACGTGCTCGTGCAGCAGGGCGTGCAGCAACAGAAAATGCTCATTCGGCTGCTGGAACTCTTGCGAAGGCCACAGGATGACGATGCCGGCGGGTAAGTGGAGTGGCTCTGTTGGCGATCGCTGGGTCTGTCTCCCTCATCCGTGAGGAGGTGAATTTGCGCTGATGTCTGGAATTCTGATTCTCTCTGGTTCTTCCATGTGCCGTCCATGGGTATAGATAGCCTAAGACACTGACCTGAATTCTGTTTGTTCCATTCCTCCACAGTCCTAAAGACCATTCCCGTGTCCTTGACACATTGGTGAGTCAACCGAAGACCACAATTGGGCTGCATGTGCGTTGCGTTGAGCGATAACTGAGTTGTGTGGTGCATGCCATTTCCCCACTTTCGTCCGCAGGATGACCTTCGAAGACAGGTCAACGCACTGAAATTAGAAAACGAATCTCTACGAAACGAAAACGCATCACTGAAGCGGCTTGCCTCCCAGTCACAAGCGTGATAATATACGATAATTTACAGGCACAGCACCAATTTATTGTCTTTTAGAGAGTGGTTGTCATTGCCACTGCTATGGTCGTCTATTGTTCGTCCGTGTTTCGTTTAATCAGAGCACGTGAGTGACAGTAGGCCAAAGCACGTATGTGCCACATTGCCTGCAGGCTGCCTGTTGCGCCTCAGCTCAAGCGTGCTTCCCAGCAGCAAGCAGGAGCTCGCCCAACTGCGCAGCCATCTTGCGCACCGGGTCAGATGGGCTGTCCAGCAATCGCTGTATGTGCGGCAGAGCGCCACTGGCGGCAATGTCGGATGCACGTGACCTCTGCTTGGAGACCTGTGAGCGGGTGGATGATCAGGTTGACCAGAATCAGCGTCCAATGTGATGCTCGTTCCACTCGGATCACTGTGGATGGGCTGCCTCGTTGATTTTACTTCCAGTGGCCCATACCACAGGCGGTCACTAACCAGCACAGTGAAAAAGAACACGGAAAACACACAGCAACACACTCACCAAGGCGGTCAGACCACAGAGTGTCCGCAGAAGGACATCCGGCTCTGTCTCCGTGGCAAATCCCTGCTCAGAACGCGCGGGTATGAGCACTGCGTTAACTGCCTATTGCGACACACAGCACGATTATCACAGAGCATGCCATAATGCCACAACACCAAATACCATTGAAACAATTGAGTACCTGCAAAAGCAGTGCCAATGCGCCTTGTTGCCACGCCCCCGCCGAAGTCCCTCCCCGAATAAAGAGGCTGTGCGGCAAGAGCACGTGAGATTAAAACTCATTTAGTGCGAGATCCGATTCCACGATGAAACACCCCGCCAACGAACAGGGAACGACAACTTACTTGGCAAGAAACGATGCTGTGGCAACGCGGGTGTTCTTGGTTGCCACATTGCCACTCTTGTGAAGTCTCGAGATGACCTGTGCAATACGAATCCGCGCGAGCGATGTGGGATTAGACGCAAGCGCACGCACAAACGCACGCACACATACAATCGCGGCTTTCAAACATCCAAGAAATGACCTCAATACCTCTCCAGCAACGGCAAGGACAACGGGTGCAGACGCCTCCACCGACAGGGCATTGGCAAAGAACCTCAGAGCAAGCATGCACGCTGCATCATGGGAGCCTTCCATGCCAAGCCGCGACACTGTGAGCACTTCACGCGTGCGCGCAGGCGTCGCCACAAGGCTCGCCTGCCTCGGATTCAGTACAATCATACGAAGAATATCGATGCCTGCGAGGAGACGGTCGCGCAGACAGACAAGCAATTGAAAATGCTGGCACATCCTGGACTATAAATGCGATGCGCAAACATTTTGCGCAGCCATCGCCTATCAAAGCCTTGTATGGTCATAAGGTGCAGACAACCAATGGACGCACCAGGAAAAACCATGTCCGCCGGCCATCCCAGCATCTTGTCTGCAAGGGCAATGTGTTGTGCGGTGAAGTTGAAGCGCCTGGCCTTGTCACCCGTTTCAATGTGCGGTGACGCAGTCTCCAGGGCACGCATTTCCTCAGCGGACAGCTGCAAATGACGAGATTTCAGGGAATTTATATGTGAGATACGAACAAGCGGACGCATGAATCCAAACCACGCACAAACTCGACAAATACTGCACAAACCTGTTGGTCGCCACGAAGCGAGTCGCTGAACTGTGCTACTTTCTTCCCCAACAGTGCGGCACTCGCCGTATCGAAAATGAAGCAAGACAGCGCATTCGGTGAGTCTGTAACCCAGGCAATAGAGAAGCCAGCCAGTCACTTTGAGCCAACTTGACAACTCGACCACAAAAACCGACTCCCAGTCAATTCACAATAGGAACTCACTTGCATTAGTCGGGAGTCGGGGAGCGGCGCTGCCGCTGCCCGGCACATAACTGTGAGCGCCTGCACAAACAAGCGTCAAATTAGTGTGTGTGTAGTCCACAAGCGCAAACAGTCAGTCACGTGCAGCACCAAACCTACCTGTGAATGGGTCCGCAAACTGCGATTGTGTCGTATCATCGACCGCCTCGAGCATTACGGGTTTGGCATTCGTGACAATAAAGTTTGCCACTTGGTCGAGGAAATGCTGCGGAAGTTCCTCCCGGTGTATAAAATCCTGGGCAACCACCCACGGATTTTCTGTGTAATTGGATCAAGTGCAACAAGTCAGATAGTTGTTATGCGCGACACTTTTAAGATTCCAGGAACAGAAATTAAAGAACACGGGTACATCAACGCCTCCCACCGGTGTTGTTGTAACCGAGCTTTCGGGTGGGAAGGCCATCACCAAGGTCAACATCAAAGACATGGTCGTACTCCTTGCCCTCGAGCACCTGGCGGCCCGACCCCACGGCATCAACCACCTCGCCAACCTTCACCCAACGCCCCTCTGACGCGCTCCACTGTTGCAAGCAAGGATATTAGTGACAAGGTGCACGAGCACAAAAAAATTAGTCAGTCGGTCTAGCTGGGATCTCACAGTGTGTGCAAAGCAAGGCCAAGCAGTGTACCTGGTAGGCCTCGACAAGTCTTCCCTGACGAATCATTCGCACCTGCTGGTCGCGAGTACCTGTGGAGAACCGACAGCAGTTGGCGGTCGTGCCAGCACTAAGCCTCAAACAGTACAGTAAACCTCAAACCGACATATCTTCATTTTAAACTTCGCGTTCGCAACTCAACTGCGCCACTCCACGTTTGCCAGCACATAATATCCAAATAACAAAAGGATTTAAAGGCAGCGTACCAGGGGATTGCAGGGCTTCAACGCCAGGCAAGTCTTTTTTGTTGATGCTTCCCACGGATTCGCTGCATGTCAAACAATTACGATTGCGCGTGGAACAAACAAAGTGTTGGGCCAGCAAGTCCAAGTCATGCGAATCCCGCTCTATACAAGCATACGGCACAGCACAAGTGAACAAAATGGTGGCATACCTGTGCACGCTGAACTTCCCTACTTCGTCTTCAAAAGCCTGCGTGTATATTTCGAAACATTAGCTGACAACCAAACTCATAAAAGTGCGCTGATCTATTTGGTTTGTAAATGCCAGCAACACACCAACAACTTGCCTGGAGGGAATCGGCGTCCGCCTGCCGGTCCTGTGTAGCAGAGAAAACGCGCGCCATCCCATCGGAAGTACCCGACACAAAATCGCCGTTGGGAAGGGCTGCCACTGCCCACACCGATGTGGCTGGGTGGTGAATAGCCTGCCTGCACTGTCCGTCAGCTGGTTGCCAGCATAGTCCGCAAGTTAGCGCCACGGAATCCGCAACACATACGGCGCAAAACGCATGCCAAACCGAAATAAACTTACCGGTCCATATCCTTACGGTGCGGTCTTCCCCGGATGACAAAAACGTTGTGGAAGAGATTGCCGCACACGCGTACACAAATGACGAGTGTCCGTTAAACTCGACGAGCATATCACCCGTGGCCGACCACAGTTTCACAGAACTGCATAATTCAAGCATATGAGCGGTCAGTCAGAGCGCATCGTAACAAATAGTATTAATCGTTATGACAAAGTGGTAACAGGCCCTCACTTGCCTGTCATTCCCACAGGACACAAAGCCCACGTGCGGCACGAGGGCAAGACCCCGCACACAGTCGGCGTGCCCAGTGAGCACTCGCACACACTGCACCCCCTCCCACAGACGAATGGACTTGTCCGCAGAGCCTGCAGTGCGGATATTCAAGCAACATTGGAATTCAAGCTATCGCATGTTCACATAAACTCGCATCCACAGATCTACCACACGCACCAGAATAGCAAGGAAACACTCACCAGTAACATAACGTCCGTTTTCGATAACAAGGACAGCCCATACCGACTGTTCGTGTCCTGTGAGCACGGCAACGCAGTGCCCATCCGCCCAAACACGAGCGGTGCTGCCATTGCACAAAAATCGGTTCCGCGAGGTCAGCAATAATTCAGCCTCCCTTACGCCCTTACTACTTATTGCACTGCCTTGTTGCATTGCCCAAGTGCTACCAACCGATCCCAAGAACCCGAAATGAGCACGCCGTTGTCGGCTGCAGCAAGTGCGCAAACTGGCTCCGTGTGCCCAACGAGCGTGTGCACAACCACGGTCGGGTCGTCAAGGTTGTAGGTCATAACGAGTTTGTCGTGACCGCCAGTGGCCAACAATCCTGTAACAGGAGAGTAAGATGCAGGATGCAAGTCAGTGCTCTGGGCAATGACAGACTCCACAACGCGAGGGAGAGAGGCAGTTGACGGTAAGACTCAACTGGTTGCAAGCGCACGCACCATCCCACTCACCATGCTCAAACGGCCCATGCGCTGGCACATGGCACGCAGCGCCAACAAAGTGTGTGTGGCCAGTTAGAACAGCAATGCATTCGTAGGCACCCGCCGCCTCGTTTGCGGCCCACAACCGCGCGGTCGTATCACGGGACCCAGTGAGGATGTGGCCCCAAGGCGTCGTGCAAACAGCACGCACCTGTGATTGCGTTGATTGCGTTGAATGGCGCGTACGTTTCATGCATCAGTTTTGCTTCCCACGAGCTCTTTAAAGGCATATTCCGGTCATGCTTACAAAAAATTGCGGCTTTCTGCTTACATCCTGGGAGTGACCGGCAAGCGTCGCCGAAAGCTTGAACATGGCTGCAAGCAAACGATCGCTCGTCTTTTCGACAGGAACTCTACGAATGTTTCCTCTTAAAACGCGACTAATTCTCTTTTCGCTATTCTGCGTGCTGCATTTTCGCTGAAGTAAAAAAGTGCTGACTGGAGAGCCGGAAGGACTGTTCCGGGTGTTACTGCTGTGAGCATTTGCGAGATCTCGGCAGACGATCAGCTGACATTTTGATGGCGCCAACCGTTTTTCCCCGTCTGCAACACCCCGTATGCTGATGCGAAAGACTGAGAGAGAGAGAAACACCAGCTGCCCACAGAACAACAGAGGATGACGGATGCATCCCATCATCCCCGTCCCTTTGGCAGACACATCCATCCTGCAGATGCGACGCGCGCTCAAGTATCCCTCCGACAGACAAGACAGACATGCACTGTGGCTGCTTCCGCAGGCAACATACTGTCTTTCACGCACCTACCTCTCGATATCATCGGCATCCGTTTTGTGTTTTGCTGTATACCTCAGCAGAGAGAAAACTGATTAACAACTCGTTTTAGTTTTATTATACACTAGTTGGGCGCCGTCGGCTGCGTTTTGACTTTCACTATTGCCTGCGGGAGCTGCTCGTCATTGTGGTCGTCGTGTGGTAAATTGACGGCCATCCATCCCACACATATGATTTGAGCTGCTTTTGCGCCGCCACAGGGCTGAGAGTTTCCGCTGCCCATTTGCCACACTCGTCTGGGCCTCGCCCACGACCCCTTGGGTCTTTTCGAGGAAAATGGCGCACTCGGCGGCTCCCCTACGAAACATCCACCACATTCAATTCGGCATCTTCAGTCCAGAGGAAGTGGTACGTCCAGTGTGGGGGTTGGGTGTTGCTGGCTGGCGCTCGTGTGCGATCGTTTGCTGGTGTGGTGTTCATGCGGGCTGTGCATCATTCGCCGGCCTCACCTGTGGTCGGGCGTTGCACTTGCGCAGAAGCAAATGTCCGTCTGCAAGATCGAATATCGTGAGGCGTTCGAGAATGGACACCCCAAATCGGGGGGAGTGTGTGATCCACGCATGGGAACCATCGATAAAGGGTTCAAGTGCCAGAGCTGCACGGGAACAAGTGGCGAATGCCCCGGCCACTTCGCACACATTGAACTAGTGCGCCCTGTGTATGCCATTGGATTCCTTACTACCATTATCAAGACACTGCGTTGTGTGTGCTTTCACTGTGGGAAGCTTCTTGTCGACCAACGCGATCCCAAATTTCGCGAATATCTCAAGATTAAGCGCGCTTCACTTCGCTTCACGAAAATGGTGGAGTTGTGCCGCACGAAGACAGTGTGCGAAGCGACCCCTACGGACGTTGATGGTGTCAGTATGGCAAATGGCGATGCTCTGCACGGCGTGGGCCACGGCGGGTGCGGTCGCAAGCAACCTGTAATTCGCCGCGATGGCCTTGCGTTGACGGTGGAATGGAAGGACGTTGACCCCGAATCGCACGACCGGAAGCGGCCGCTGAAGCCCGAGGAAGTACTCAACCGCCTTAAGAGCATATCGGACCAAGATTGCATTGCGCTGGGTCTCGATCCTCTCTACTCGCGCCCGGATTGGATGGTGGTCACAGTTCTCCCCGTCCCCCCGATGGCCGTCCGTCCCGCCGTTATGATGGACAGCTCGTCGGCGGCGCAGGACGACCTCACGCACAAGCTGAGCGACATAATCGTCGCCAACAACAGCCTGCGGCTGCAGCAACAAAACGGAGCCCCCGATCACATTCTCGAGGAGTTCCACAAGCTGCTGCAGTATCACGTTGCGACGTATGTGAATAATGAGATACCTGGCCAGCCTCCTGCAACACAGAAGTCGGGACGCCCGCTCAAGTCCATTAGTCAGCGCATGAAGGGAAAGGAGGGCCGTATTCGTGGGAACCTCATGGGAAAACGTGTTGATTTCAGCGCGCGCACAGTTATCACGGCAGATCCGAATCTCAGCCTCGACGAGCTTGGCGTTCCACGGTCGATAGCGTTGAACATGACATTTCCTGAGATTGTCACGCCGTACAATATCGAGAGGTGGGACTCGTTGTGCTGTTTTCATGATTTCACTGTCACAGTGTGGTTTCTGCTCGGACAATAATAATGATTTTCATTGTCATTATGCTTGGGTTTCCACAGGATGCAAGAATTGGTCCGGCGGGGTCCGCTTGAGCATCCCGGCGCCCTCGCGATCATCCGTGACGATGGGCTGCGTTTGAATCTCCAGTATAGCCGGAAACCTGGCAGCGACATTCATCTCCAGTACGGGTACAAGGTGGAGCGCCACATTATCGATGGGGACTACGTCATCTTCAATCGCCAACCGTCGCTGCACAAGATGTCCATGATGGGCCATCGGATTCGCATCCTTCCGTGGTCGACATTCCGTCTCAATTTGAGGTTAGTATATGGTAATGCGACTGGGCAATCGCTGCTTAACACTTGTAATAGAACATATTGGCTTCTTGAGTGTCAATGGTTAATCGTTTGTATACTTCTTTTGTAAATTGCCAACAGTGTGACTTCACCGTATAACGCTGATTTCGACGGAGATGAGATGAACATGCACGTCCCTCAGTCCCTCGAGACGAGGGCGGAGATTTCGGAGATTATGGCTGTCCCGCGACAGATCTTGACTCCCCAGGCGAATCGTCCGGTCATGGGCATTGTCCAGGACACGCTGACGGGAGTGCGGAAGTTTACGAAGCGGAGTACGTTTGTCGACCTTGACGTCGTCATGAACCTGCTGATGTGGCTGCCTGAGTGGGACGGCAGGATTCCGCAGGCCGCGATATTGAAACCGAAACCGCAGTGGACCGGCAAGCAGCTCATTTCTCTCATTATCCCCGACAAAGTCAATATTGTGCGTTTCCACTCAACACACGACGAGGCTGAAGACAAATCTCCTCTTCGTCACTTGACGGCCGGTGACACGCGCGTGCTGATAGAGCGCGGGAAGCTCATCTCAGGGATCATGTGCAAAAAGACTCTCGGCGCGTCAGACGGTGGACTCATCCACGTGATATTCAAGGAGTGCGGGCACGAGATCTGTCGGAATTTTTTCGGTAGCATTCAGCGACTGGTCAATAATTGGCTGATGGCGGAAGGTCACAGTATTGGCATCCGTGACACGATCGCCGACGTCGAGACTAGTAAAACGATCAGTGCGCTCATTACCAAGGCAAAGGTATGTCTGTATCTAAGTGTGTGTGCGTGAAATGTGCGCGACCGGTTTGGTTTGGTGATGCCAGTCTGTTTTGTTCAGTTATACACTAATTTGTTTCATTGGTCTAACACGTTTCTCACACTTCGAATTTGTGTTACGTAGGAGGACGTGAAGCAAGTCATCCTCAATGCCATCCACGGCAAACTGGAACCCACTCCCGGCAATACCCTGAGACAGACGTTTGAGAACGAGGTCAATCGCATTTTGAACGAAGCGCGTGATGATGCGGGTAAGCGAGCGCAGAATTCGCTGGACGAGTCGAACAGCATGCGTCTGATGGTCATCGCGGGTTCGAAAGGCTCGTTCATCAACATATCACAGGTTCGTATAGCAGCGACGCTGTTTATTTGCGCTACTTTTGTCTGTCTGCGTGCGCTGTTTTCCAATCTGACATGCTGTTTGTGTCGTTGTGTGGTGTAAGGTGATTGCGTGCGTCGGTCAGCAGAACGTCGAGGGAAAGCGTATCCCCTTCGGCTTCCGTTTCCGCTCGCTGCCTCATTTTATCAAGGACGATTATGGGCCGGAAAGTCGTGGATTCGTCGAAAACTCGTATCTCAGCGGTTTGACACCCAGCGAGTTTTTCTTCCACGCGATGGGAGGGCGCGAGGGCTTGATTGATACGGCCGTGAAGACGAGTGAAACTGGGTACCTCCAACGTCGACTCGTGAAGGCGATGGAAGACGTGATGGTCAAGTACGACGGCACAGTGCGAAACTCACTGGGATATGTGATCCAGTTTCTATATGGCGAGGACGGTTTCGACGGCGCTCATCTTGAGTTTGAAAAACTGCCAACGCTGATGATCGACAATGCGACTTTCGACAGGCAGTACCGATTTGACATCGACCGTCGCGATCTCGTTTCGAAGCTGCAGCCGCAGGCCGCGGATAATTTGCTGGAGAATCCCAACTCTGCTGCCATTTTGGAGCGTGAGTTCCACCAATTGCAAGAAGACAGACGAACGGTTCGGGAAATTTTCCCGACGGGTGAAGGCTTGTTCAAATGGACGATGCCGTTCGATATGAGTCGTTTGGTGTGGAACGCTCAAAAGATGTTCCGCCTGAGCAAGCGCGACGCGACGGATCTCAGTCCCGTCGACGTCGTTGGACAAGTGGGTCTTCTCCTTGATCGGCTCACCGTCGTCGGTGGTACCGATGCGATAAGCAGTGAGGCGCAGGAGAATGCGACGCGTCTTGTCAAGATCTTCCTCCGCGCGAACTTGGCCTCCCGCTTTGTTGTCGCGGAGCACCGTCTCAATTCGGCCGCTTTTAAGTGGCTTCTCGGCGAAATTGAGAATCGGTTTGCAATGGCTATGGTGCATCCCACTGAGATGGTCGGCGCACTCGCTGCGCAGTCGCTTGGAGAGCCCGCGACGCAGATGACTCTCAATACGTTCCACTTTGCGGGTGTATCGGCCAAGAACGTGACTCTGGGTGTCCCTCGGCTGAAGGAGCTCATCAACGTCTCAAAGCAACCGAGGACGCCGTCTCTGCTGGTGCATCTCCTTGAGGACGTCGCACAGAACAAGGAGCGCGCAAAGGACGTCGCGTGTGCTCTCGAGTACACGGTACTGCGGAAGCTGACGACTCGCACGGAGATCCACTATGAGCCGAAAGTGTCCGAGACGCTTGTGGAGGAGGATATTGAGTTCGTTCGCGACTACTATGAGGTTGAAGATCCCTTGGGTGAGAAGTTGAACAAATTGTCGCCGTGGGTGCTGCGTATTGAGCTCGACCGAAAGGCGATGACGGATAAGCGCATGACTAACGAGCGTGTCGCGTCGGAGATTATCAAAGTGTTTGAGGGCGATCTAGACTGCATCTTCAACGACGACAACAGCGAAAAGCTTGTCCTGCGTATCCGTATTACGAATAACGGTAACAAAGGCGATGGCGGCCTCGTTGATGCAGACTCTGAAGACGATCTAGTGTTGAGGAAGCTGGAAAGCAATCTGCTCAACAATCTTCCGCTTGCTGGTGTTGAAGATATCACTCGCGTGTACATTGCGGAGAAGAAGGCACGTCGATTTTTGCCGGACGGCGGAACCGAAATGAAGAAGGAGTTCGTTCTCGAGACGGACGGCAGTAATCTCCTTCACGCTATGAGCCAGGATAAGGTCGATGCTCGTCGCACGACCTCAAACGATGTTGTTGAGATTTTGCAGACTCTGGGTGTTGAGGCGGTTCGTGTCGCGCTACTCAAGGAAATGCACGCCGTTTACAACACGTACGGCATCTACATCAACTACCGCCATCTCGCTCTCCTCTGCGATGTGATGACATTCCGCGGGTCGCTGATGCCCATCACGCGCCATGGCATCAATCGAATGGACACCGGCCCACTCATGCGCTGCTCATTTGAGGAGACGGTTGATGTTCTTCTCGAGGCGGCTACATTTGCCGAGACGGACTGGCTTAAGGGCGTCACCGAAAATATCATGCTTGGTCAGCTGGCTCACCTTGGGACGGGCGATTTTGAGCTGCATATCGATGAAGAGATGCTGGAGCATGCTATTGATAATCCGCTTGCAAATGCAGTGGCACCGATGGATGCAATGCTGTACGCCGAGAGTCCCAAGGGCGATATGTCCCCTGCCAAAACCCCATTTTCTGGCCAGACGCCAATGCACAGTTCGTGGAGCCCTGCGCAGACCCCCGGTCAAATGGCGGCTTTCTCGCCCATGTCGGACGGTAGCAGCCCTTTCAATTCTTGGAGCCCCGCAAGCCCGAGTCCCTACGCCGCAAATTCGCCTGGTGCGGCGCGTAGTCCTGGCTACAGTCCGACGAGCCCCAGTTACAGTCCGACGAGCCCAAGCTACAGTCCGACGAGCCCAAGCTACAGTCCGACGAGCCCGAGCTACAGTCCGACGAGCCCGAGCTACAGTCCGACGAGTCCAAGCTACAGTCCGACGAGCCCAAGCTACAGTCCGACGAGCCCAAGCTACAGTCCGACGAGCCCAAGCTACAGTCCGACGAGTCCCAGCTACAGTCCGACGAGCCCAAGCTACAGTCCGACGAGCCCCAGCTACAGTCCAACGAGCCCCAGCTACAGTCCGACAAGCCCCAGCTACAGTCCGACGAGCCCCAGCTACAGTCCGACGAGCCCCAGCTATAGCCCTAACGACAAGACTCAGTGAGCTGTTTTTCTGTTTTCGAAGGGGACTGTTGAGCTTTTGGATTAAACAACTTCAAATTCTGACTGGTGAAGTGGTACTGTTATCTTTCATTTAGTTCTATTTGTGAACCGAGTGCAAGATGCGTGAGAAAATGCCCTTCTTTTCGCGCGGTGGCGTTGCTGACGGGCCTCCTCCGCCAACAGCCGCTTGCAACGCCCGCTTTTCGCTGAGGAGAACGTAGGCTGTTGCATACAGGTTCTGAGAACCCGATTGCAATGCGGTCACCACCTCATCCCGCGCAAAGCCCATGGCAGCAAGCTCTGAAAGGACACTCTCGTCGAGGGCCTCGGAGGGAAACGGATGCATCGACAGACGACGGTGCATTGTCGGTGGCGCATCATAGCCCTTATTTGTCCACGGGTGCATGCGCACCTCGTCGAGAGTGGCACGGTGGGCGGCGTCGCGGTTGAGCATCCGAGCAATCAGGTCGCCACATTCTGAATGTAACAAAAGCACACATTCCGTAGGCATGAGCATGGCATGCTATCAACCACAAAGCCAAGAGATTCGCAGGATACAGGTAGTAAGGTAGTGAATCGACTCACCCGGGGAGAGAGCGCGGGGGAACTCAATCCTGTCCTTCAAGATGCTCTCATACACGCCCTGAAGGTTGCGTCCGTCAAAGGGAAACGAACCGGTCACCGCAACATACAGAATTACTCCGAGGCTCCAGACGTCGATGCTTGCCCCATATTTCCCACCGAGAATGATTTCGGGGGCCAGATAATGAGGAGATCCGCATCGAGTTTCGAGATAGCCGTCCTCCCCGAGCATGTTGGAGAAGCCGAAGTCGATGATTTTGATGTTGTCCTTCTTATCAATCAGAACATTTTCTGGTTTCAAATCCCTACAAATTTGGTTAAGCAGACATAATGAATACCCAAGGCAACATACATTAAGACCGCGACTCGGTAGGTAATTACTCACCGATGGAGGATGTTGTGGCGATGACAGTAGTCTGCGTAAAGGAGCACAATTTGGACATGATGAGCAAAGCACAGCACAGCAAACGTGAACTGGAAATGGGAACCGTACCAACATTGCACTCACCAAGGGCGTCGACAATCTGTCTGAAAACATGACGCATTTCCTTCTCTTTGAAGATTTTCTCCTTAATTCGATAAAACAGCTCGGTCCCGCTGATGTACTCCATTACAATCAGGGTGCAGTTCGACCCCTCCGCGACGTCGACGAGACGAACAATGTTTGGGTGGTCGATAAGCTTCAGATAACATATTTCGCGGCGCAGATTGATAGCTTGCTTAGAGGTTGCAGGAGACTTCGGAATAATCTTGATAGCAACCTGTTCTTAAAGCATTTTGGCAAACAACAACACGTCTCAATATGGTTGATTCTGCAGCTTGTCAAGGTTAAATACGCACTCCAATACATGATGGACAAGAACTTCAGGACGTGCCTTCTCTCCAGTCTCGCTGTGGACGCCCAATTTGACCTCGCCGGTATTGCCCGTCCCAAGTACAGACCGCACTTTATACTTTCCAATAAACTCGGAGTCAACATTCACGAGCGCCATCGCAGCGCCGTTCCAGACCGCAACAGTCGAGATATAAATATACAGGGAACGACTCAAGTGTGAAAATCAAGCAAGCTCTTTTCACACACAAGAATCCGAAATTGTGCGTCGGATTGAATACGGCTGACACGACTCAAACACCTCTGAAGAGGGAATCTAATGCAGTAATCAAGTACTGTGCTGAGCCTTGAAGGCCGGAACAGAGTATTTTTAGCGGGGCTCGATACCCTTGCCGGCTCAGTTCCAGGAAAGGCGAAACCGCGTCCGGCGCCCCCAATTTGAAGGCGGGGGGTGAAATCGAACGGAATTCCGCGAATGCCCAGCTCAACAGCCCCGGCCACGCAGGCGGTCAAGTCGGACTGCTGCCGGTCATGTGCGTTTTGCGCTCCACTCACTCTGCGTCGGTGTCAGTGCAGTGCCACCCGGCTGTCACAGTGACTATTAGTAAACGACAAGTTGAAGACGGCGTACTGCATCTGCACTCGTAATCACATTGAAGAGGAACCAAAGCTTTCAACTTGTTGGCTCAAATTGTGAAAAATGCAAGACCCTAATGCAGACACGGAATGGAACGATGCCCTTCGGCGGCACGGCATCATTCCTCAAAAGGAGAAGGAAATGACGGAAGCCGACCTGGTGGACATGATCGAGCAAACCATCGCTGAGAAACAGCAAGGAAAGAGCCTTGAGGACATGGATCTCGACGAACTTGATGAGTTGGAGGACGAGGAAGATGAGCGTGTTCTTGCGCAGTACAGGCGGGTCGTGATTTCTTGAGCCACCTGTTATGCCCCAGTGAAAAGCTTTTACACGTGCGCTTTCCGTGTCTTGAACGCTGTGCTCACGATCACACCACTTCCGTGTTGTATGTTGCGCGCGCAGAGCCAAGCGGCTGCAAGAGATGAAGGCCTTTCAACACCGCGCCCGCTTCGGCGATCTAGTGCAGATCTCTGCGCACGAATTTGTCGCAGAAGTCAACAAAGCAGGCGAGGGCGTGTGGGTCGTCCTGCACCTGTACAAGGACGGGTAAGCACCACATCCCTTGACGATCTGCTGTGTCTGAATGACCATGGCAATGCCTGTGCGTGGCTCTGCTGCCTGGCTCACGGGGCATGTGTCCTTTCCTTCCCTGCCCAGTGTGCCCCTGAGCACCCTTCTGAACCAGCATCTCCTCCGACTGGCAAAGAAGTTTCCTGCAACAAAGTTTCTGAAGATATATTCAACGGACTGCATTCCCAACTACCCCGACGCAAATCTTCCCACGATGCTCATTTATCACAATGACAAAATTGTGAGGCAAATCGTCGGTCTCTCGACAATGGGTGGCTCGTCAACAAAGATGGAGGGTGAGACTGTCTTTTGCGTCGCATTCAGCGTGACAGAGTGGTTGTTTTCGCCTCCTCACAGCTGGTCCGTGGCTCAGACGGGGATGTATGGATATGTACCGCAACCTCTCACCCCTGCCACCAATGACTTTGTGATGCCCCGGCAGACGTCGAATGGGCCCTTGCACAACTCGGCGCTGTGGAGACGGAGATGGAGGCCAACCCGCGCGAAAACCGTCGCGCAGGCGATGTGCTTACGCGCTCGATACACCGCAAGGACAACGAGGAGGATGAATGAGAAACACTCCAGGTATGATGTTCTGGTAAACAGGCAGGACGCAACAGGCGCTGCTGTTTAGGCGGTGTGGGTCGTCAACCAGGCTAAGAAAGCGCTCACGTGCTTGCATGGCTGTCGTGCCGCTGAATCGCTTCATTGACCATGTCGCCACTGTGGTGCTGCCTGCGCAGGTATTGCCCCGGGGTCCTTGTTGTTCGCAGTCCCCTTTGGCTCTTGGCGTGGTGAACAACTTGGCCGCGTTCCAGTTGGAGTGCGACCAGCGCACGCAGCGGCTTCATGAGCACCTGTATGACGAGTAAACCGAAATTGGTGAAAATGCTGGCCGTTATGGACTACCACGTGGTTTGAACGCAGGTGTCTGCTGTGTGCTCTGCATGCCTTTGTTAGTGCAGTACACACAGCACGCCGCAGGCTCAAAGACTGACTCTGTGATGGCGGCGCAGACCTCCTGAACGGCCTGACTCCTTTCGATGGATTGAAGGGCGAATGCAATTGCCTCGAGCGTCGAGACACTGTCTGCGGTTGGCTGAGTGCGTATCGCGTATTCGCTTGTGCGATGAACGTCCGAGGGGAGACACAGCCGTGGCAGACCTTTAAGGAACCGGTCGCGATGCAACATTTTGTCAGCCTGTGGGAATGGCAAGCGGGATGCCTTGAATAGTGCGTCCAGGCGCTGCATCCATGCTGGCAGAACTGCGGAATTGTGTTTATCTTCATTGGCGACGTAAATGTGTGATTGGAATGGGGTGTAGAGGAGCGAATAGTCGAATTACCTGCTGCCATGTACCGTCGAGCACGATAAGACAGGCAACATCCCCAGGCCTCACGGACTGCACCTCACGTGCTCCCTCTCCCGGAAAGAGAAGAAACGTCCCACTGTCAGGCATTGTAGCGCGCACAGGTGGAGGGAACCGTCGGCCTCGCGTCACCGTGCACTTTTCTCCCAGGCAGGCTTCAATCAGCGGAGAAGTGCGCATTGGTCGGCTTGCCTTGCATGTGGCAAGGTGGATGGGACGGGCGGGCGGGTGGCTCTGTCAGCGACTGCTCCCGGCCCATGCCACAAAATGGCTGCCACGCCAGCACACTGCAACCACACTACTCACTTCGTTTGGATGCTGAAGGATATGCACCTGCGTCGCAACGAGAATCGGCGACGGAGGTAGGTGTGCACACAAGCATGCGCTTACTGGTCGGCTGCGTACGTAACAACGGTCGGCATTAGTGTAAGTGTAGTACGACTGAGAATGCGACTGTCCCAGAGATGTAGGGCTCAACTCAGTGACTTAGGTGCTGTGCCCATAGACTTCAAAACTGTCGCAGAGACAGAGACGACCGGAAATATCCTACACAAAAGAACAATAGAAGGAGCTATTCCCATACCATGTAACATACCAGCAACGGAGGCACATGGGGCGTCGTCTACTCGCACCACTCTCACCCTCCCCGTCCGATGCGCACCACCCGGGGAGAAGATCGAATGTAATGTCGGTGTCTCCAGGCCTGTTGGCACGGCCCGGGTACTCCGCATCAAGTGCATTCTCCGCCATCCTCGTACTTTCCGCCCATGAATCCTCTGCTTGGTTTGTTTCATGCAACCTCTTTCGTGTCTGCCGATGCATTTTTTTTGTTCTCTGTACTGCGCATGTCAAATCCTGATCGGCCGGTAAAAATGTCACGTGCACTAACAGCCTGACGTAACTGGCTGGACTTTGGAGTCTGTTTTCGCAACTAAGTTTAGTATAAACTGAGCACATTCATCAGTCTCCCGAGCCATCTGAGTGATGAGGCATGCTTTGATAACGTCGGGCCACTGTTAAAGGCCGCAAGAATAACACTGTTGCAATACACCGAAAGTGAGCATCTTGTCAGGCCCAAACCCACGAATGCTTTAAACCAGAAGGGCGTACTCAGAGTTGCGTGCAAGCACAAACAACAACGCGTCCCGCAATCGCAGCAACTTGTGTGTCTGCGTGCCGTCTAGCTGAAGGGCGGCAATGTCGGGGCTTCTCAGTGTCCGCGGTGGCGCGCCCCCGTCATCCGCCTTGTCGCCGCAGCCCTCCTCCGGCCCGCGCCGGGCCCTGGCCGCTGCAATCAAGCACGATGCCGACCAGCGGGTGCCCGCAGCAGACGACGCGAGCCCTCCGCCCGTCGTCCTTAAGGCAGGCGATCAGGCGTGGATCCCCTGCGACCGCGAGTGCTATCGGCGTGTCACGGTGCGCTCTGTGGACATCAAGGCGGCTGTTGCCGCTGTGTACGACGCCGAGTTTAAGGTGGCGACGGTTGCGCTCAAGGACGCGCTTTCCGCAAACGACGTGGCAAGCGACGGCGTCGAGGATAGCACAGCACTAACGCACCTCAACGAGGCTGCACTCCTCCAAAACCTTCGTAGCCGATACCTTGACGGAGATCGCATATACACTTACACGGCGTCCATTCTCGTCGCAGTGAACCCGTACAAGGAAATCAGTGGATATGGTAGCGATCAAATGCGCCGCTACTGCGGTGTCTCTCTGGGCCGTTTACCACCCCACGTTTATGCGATCGGTGACAGTGCATATCGGCGGATGTGTGCGCAGAAGGAGGACCAGTCTGTGCTGTGCACGGGGGAATCCGGCGCCGGCAAGACAGAGACATGCAAGCACCTGCTTCGCTATCTCGCTTTTGCAGCCGAGAGCACGCAACGGCAAAGCCCGGCACAACCGCAGCCATCGCAGCAGCCCTTGTCGGCTGGCGCATCTCTTGAGGCCCGTCTGCTCGCTGCTAATCCCGTGTTGGAGGCGTTTGGGAACGCAAAGACTCTGCGTAACAACAACAGCTCCCGCTTCGGCAAGTACAGCGAGGTCCATTTTGATCGCACGGGCGCCATTGCGGGGGCCTCTCTGGAGACGTATCTCCTTGAGAAGTGCCGCGTGACAATGGCGGCTGATGGCGAACGCACGTTCCACATCTTCTACCAGCTTATTGCAGGCGCCGCTGCATCCGAGAAAGAGGTGTGTTGCCACAAAACTACCTTGAATTGCTTTAGTTTCCGACGGGCTGTTTTTTTCTCATCTTCATCTCCTGTTGCGCCACCGCTCCTTTTTGCACACTCTTGTCTTATGCGCAACGAACTCAGGAGTATGCTCTCGGCAGCCCGGATGAATTCAAGTATCTGTCTCGCTCTCAGTGCACTGGAGTTGCTGGTGTAAACGACGCCATGGAATATGCGTCCGTCTGTGCGTCGCTCGATGCCGTTGGGGTGCCCAAAGAAATCCAATCCCATGTGTTCCGTGTCGTTGCCGCCATTTTGCACCTGGGTAATGTGTCATTTGTCAACCGCCGAGGAAAGACAGTGGAAGGGGCTGTTATTGACGAGTCTGATGCCTTGTGCACGGCAGCCGTCTCCCACGCTGCCCGCCTCCTTGGCATGGCGGAGAGCGCACTCCGCAGCTCGCTTGTGTCACGCACCCTGGTCGCCGGGGGAGGCGGCGGGGGGGCGGTGGAGCGGTATGAAATTCCTCTGTCTGTTGCCCAGGCGGTTGCGGCGAGAGACTCATTTGCGCGGCATATGTACGGCCTGTGCTTCGAGTGGCTCGTTGGCCGCATCCGCGACAGCCTCCGTGGAGAGACCCGCGTTTCTGGACGCATTGGTATACTCGACATTTCAGGATTTGAGGTCTTTGAAACGAACCGATTTGAGCAGTTCTGCATAAACAGCGCGAATGAGCGCATACAGCAACACTTTAATGCTGAAATTCTGCGCCAGGAACAGCTCATTTACGAGCTGGAGGGCTTGCGGTGGAAAAAAATCCCGTACGACGACAATTCGGTGGGGCATGTGTGATTTTGTTGCTTATTGATTGCTGTTTTCGCTCGTCGTTGGTGTGCTTCGTGTCACGGTTGCTCATCGCACAAGAGTAGTACGTTTTATTTGTCTGGGTCTTGACAACTCCTTGTGCAAGCTCTAACACTTAATGGACCTTGCAGAGGCTGCTGATCACTTTGAATTTGTTGGCTGTCTGTGGTCATATTTCTGACACCAAATGCGCGCTCACGTGACGACTTTCTGTTTTCCCGAGCGTAGTCGATCATTGATCTGCTTGAAAACAAGCGCACGGGCATAATGGCAATAATTGATGAGGAGTGTCTCGTGCCAAAGGCTACCGACCGCACCGTTGCCCTCAAAATACACACAATGCACGGCGCCAACCAGCACCTCTCGAAGCCGAAGCCAGTGTCCCGGCGAGCGCGGACGACAAGCGTGTCACTGGTTGACTCTGAAGCTTTTGTGGTGCGCCATTTTGCGGGGGAGGTGACGTACTCGACGGATGGCTTTCTTGAGCGCAATAACGATGCCCTGCAGGAGGATCTCCTTGCGCTCCTTGACGGCAGTACGGACACATTTGTTTCGCGCCTCGCCTCGATCGGAAGGGCGGGTAACAGTGTCGCCTCACTCGCCTCGGCTACGTCGGCGAGTGGGTATGGCGCAACATTGTCTGTCGGCGGTGATGCGGACACACGACGACGCCTGAGCAGCGGTGCTGGTCAGCCGCGCGTGCGCACGGTCGTTGGCGTGTTCCAGCGGCAGCTTCAAGACCTGATGGATCGCCTCACACAAACGCACTCGCACTTTGTGCGCTGCATCAAGCCAAACCAGGCGCAGCAGCCGGACGCATTCGAGGGGCTCGAGGTCATGGCCCAGCTGCGCTACGCCGGCATGTGCACCGCCTTGCTCCTGATGCAGAAGGGATATCCGACACGCTGCTCGTTTGACGAACTGCATGCACGGTGAGGCGCCTCTACCCATCACTTGGAACAGCGCTGCCGCAGATGTGATTCCAACTACGTATTAGACGCTAATCCACCTCCGCTGTCCGTTTTGCTTTCCCCACAGGTACTCGTCACTGATGCCGGCATCCATCGCGCATCTCCGGAAGGCCACGTTCTGCGAAGCTCTTCTTGTGGCGCTGGACTTGCACGGGGGGCGTGACTTCCAGATGGGCCTCTCCAAGGTGTTTTTCCGAGCGGGTCGCCTGGCATTCCTCGAGGAACTGCTCTCCGGATCACGTGAGCAGATGGAGTCCGTCGTTGGCAGGGTCCGTGTGTGGCTCGCAAGGTGCGTTCTCGTTCTTTTCGTGCCAAAATGGCACTTGTCTCCCGAATGCATTGTTTTTGTTGCTCATTTGCGTGGGTATTTGTGCGTAGGAAACGGTTTCGGGCGGCATTTTTCGCGTTGCGTGCAGCCCGCAGATTCGTGCCCCTGTTGCTCAAGGTGAGGCGCATCCGACGGTTTCGTCGTGCCGTATGTGTATATGTGCGCGTCCTCCACGTGTTCCGTGCGTCTGTCGAGCGGGCGAGGGGCCGTCTCGTGACGGATACGGCCACCCGCGAACGCCGCGCCGTGGAAGCCATGTCACGTGCCAACGCGGAGGCCCTTGAACGCCACCTGCGCGAGGAAGCTGAGCGAATCCGCATCGAACAGAAAGCCGAACGGCGCCGACAGAAACTCGACGCCCAGCACCGACTGGAAGCACGGTGTGCGGCCGCCGAAGCAGAGCGTGCTGTTCTGCTGACAAAATTGAGCGATTTGGAAGCACAGTGTGCCGCGGCACACCAAGAATCGCATGAGCAGCGGCAGGCGACGCTTGAGGCGCAGGCAGCGGCAGAGCAGCTGAGAGGGGAAGCAGCCACGCTCGGCCGGCGGCTTGATGCTGCCGAGGCGTCACGTGATGCTGCGCAGGCAGAGGCGGCGGCGGCGGATACCGTGCGGGCCGGGGCGCAGGCGGCCGCTGATGAGGCCGTGCGGATGGCGCGTGCGGAAGCCGCTGCGAAAGACGCGAGTGAACGCGCACTCGCCGCGGAGCTGGCGGCCAGGAGAGCCCTGGAGGCAACCGTTGGCGATCTGCGCCAGACCGTCGAGGCCGAGGCGGTAGACAAGGAGTCGACGTGGGCCCAGCTTGCATCGGCGTCGTCGCGCCTGTCAGCCGCAGAGGTTGCTTTGCAGTCGCGCGATGCGGCTCTTGAAAGCCTCCGGGCCTCGCTTGAGTCGGCACAGGCGGCGCTTGCAGAAACGACAGCCCGCGCTTCGGCGGCGGAGGACGCTTCCCGCACCATCCGCAAGTCCCTTGATGCTGCACTGGAGGAGGCGCGCCGGACGGTCGCTGCTGAGGTGAGCGCTAAGGAGCTGACCGTCGCATCCCTCGAAAACTGCCGGCTGCGCCTGCAGGAATCCGAAGGACATTCTGCTCGGCAGCAGGATGCCGCCAATGCCCGCATCGCGGAGCTTGAGCAGCGCATACGGGCCCTCGAGGCCGAGCTCCGACAGCGCGAGCGTGCGAATGCCCTGCTGGCGGAGGGATCGGTGCAGACGGCGTCGGCGCTCGCGGCGGAGAAAACAGCGACCGCAGAAGCACGGGAGCGCCTGCGGGCCGAATACGCCGCCCGAACAAGCGACGCCGAGGGATTCCGCGCACAACTCGACGAAATACGTAAGCACCACGCCGCGGCCGTCTGGTCACGTGATGCGGCTGCCGAGAAGACGCGCCGTGAGCTGCGCGCCCTACAAGCTGAGACTGCGGCGCTGCGACAGACATTTGCGGCAACGGAGGCCAACCTTGCCGATGCGCTCGATACGATTGAACACAGCGAGGCGCACGTGATGCGGCTGAGTGAGGCACTGCGGGAGGCGGAGGACGCCGCCGGGGACGCATCGTCACGCATCCGGGAGCTTGAGAAGGACCACGCATCCCTCGTGCCTATTGCCGTCAAATGCTACGAGGCGCAATTGCGTCTGAAGAACATTTACAGCAAATATCCCAAGGCAGCCGATCTTGCCAAGGTCGTTTTTGGAGACCTCGGCTACAACAACGTGTCGCGGAACGCGACAAAGGTAGACTGACCAGACCTGTAACATAATTGACTTTAATGCAACGATTCAATGACACATTGTGCATTTTATCTGAACTGCTGCATATAACCGCTCTCTTTGGTGTATGAATGCAGGTGGGTGTTCTTCTGAAGCTCGGTGGACTGAATCTCGACAAGTTCCAGGAGCGGCACATTGTCCTCAACGACTCATTCGTATTCTACTACGGAGCGGCGGGTGCGTGGTGGCCGAAAGGGCTGTGGCGTGTGGACCAGGGGCGCGCCGAAGTGCTTGACGCCCCATTCCTGGGCCAGCCACATGCCTTCCGCATCACGGTATCGGATGCTGACGGAAACACACGCGAGTACATCCTTGCAGCAAGCAACGACATGGAGCGGGACGACTGGGTCGAGGCAATTCATGACACAGGGTCGGCGCTTCAGCTTCTGTAGACTGTACAATTATAACCGGCACTACGTACACCTCTTGCCTCCGTTGCTGTGCTTAGGCGCAGGCCCCTCCAACCCTAGTCAGTGACGAGTATTTGAGGCAGCAATGAAGGTTCATTAGTATCCCACGTGCGCTGACCCCGTCAGGCTCCATTCAGGCCGTGCGCCCGCATCAGACTACGTGCACGTGACGGTAAGCAATGCGTCCTGAATGCCTGCAGCAGCAAGAGTCATGTCCTTCTTGTCCCCGAGTTTGTCCCTGTGCACCATGATCTAGCGGAGATCGAGAAAAGCACCCGGTAATTCAGCTGTTGTTCATCAGGCAGAACAAGAGTAATATAGAAACATAACAAGGTGAAAATTCACAAAGACGAAATCTCAGAAAACCCACTTCGAATGGCGTTGTTTCCAGAGCTGCATCCGAGCTGCGAACAAAGGCATAGAGACCTGCCACTATATCATTCTTGAAAAACCGCCTCACAACACGCTTCCCGTCTGCAATCGAGGGAACACACGGGTTGCCAGCGACGCCGAGTGACAAATGAAGCAAGGCATAGAACACGGATCAGAGCGGGAAAGCACGGCCTATTAATGACGCCAACAAGTGTAGATAAGGACGCAAGCAACAGAAAGCTAGGATTCAAGCCAGTGTTGTGTCTTAGGTCTTGGGTTTCGGATGCAACACACTAGCTCTCAGGGGTAATGACAGAAAGAGAGCGACGGAGATGCGAATTCAAGCCCAGACTGACATGTCCCATTGACGTCAGATAAAGAACGCACCGGGCATGCGAAACTGCACGCGGGTGACGTCGGACGCAGGGGCACCGGCAGGCGGCTCGACGGGAACCACGTCCGTAACCACCCTGCCCTTGCCACTTGCAGTGGACGGCCGCGATGGCTGACGAGGGGTGTCGACTGCGGAGCACCAACACAACCACGGGAAATAAACAAGTGTGAACGATTAATCAACGGGGAATGAATATCGCAGCACCGATTATCTGCGGAACATCCAAGGGCTCAGTAAATTAGTGCATTAAAAACCTTTCATAAATTAGACACACACATACCTGCAGTCGGAGGGACACTAGGCGCACTATTTGCGTCCGCCAGCGACGCCGCAATGGCGGCCCGCAATTCCATTTCCTCATCGTCAACGGCGCGCCTCTGTCGAATGCGAGCCCACGCCAACGCATATATATCATAAAGCAAAAAGACTTTCCAGAGAAGAAAAATAACAACTTCTACCAATCGCGAAGAATGACAAGAGACAACAAATGCGTAATAAAACATGTGCAGCAGCATCACAATAATTAACCAAATTCACAATTATTAACTAAATTCACAACAACCCCAGAGCACGGATTCAACCAACTTCACAATAGCGTCACAATAATAACCAACCAGGCGTCCAACAATAAATAACCAATTTTACACATTCACCATATACATACCTTCCGGTTTGTTGGTGTTACAGCTACATTATCGGAGGCATCATTGTCCGAGTATTGTGCCAGAAGACTGACAACTGCATAAAAAAATTTGTGGATGAAATTGGCGACACACAAATTAGACTCACACGGGGAAGGATGAGCGCTGTTTGTTGATTACGAAAACAATAATGCACGTGTGGCGTGTGCTCACCTGTTGCAAGCAGCTCATTGGACTCGGGGGGCTCGGCCCAGTATTTGACTCGCTCGCCTGGAGGCAACGCAGGAGACAAATAACCATTGGCCAGTCAATACATCGCGAGCACCGGTTGTCAGTGGTTGCATCAAAACAATCCACACCCACTGGGCTGTGAAGAGGAAGATAAAGCCAAGGGCAAGGCCAGGCACAGAGGCCGAACGTACCTGTGACCGGATGCAAAATGGCAATGTGCGGATATCCGTCGAAAGGGTACACGTGTTGATATTCCTGACCCTCCACAGAATCGTGATACACCTGCAGTACAAAAACATGCAGACATTCTAGTCAGTTTATATGCGGATTCACTATATGTAGACATACACACGCAGGCGTCTCTGTGAATGTATGTCATAACGTGTGTGCAAAACAAACCACAGATCTAATTTGTATGCGCAGTCAGGCCAGAGTTGCATCAAGGCTGCCCTTCGGAGATGCACATGCATTGTGTCACACCTGCCAGAACACCAGATGCTCCCGAATGAAATCCCTCATGTCGGGATCGCTCCAGAGGTCGCGGTTGAGCACTTGACATGCAAACACATCCGTCTTTTGTATGTTTACCAGCAGCCACTTGTTGGACGCCGAGCTGTGCCGCAATGCCTAATACACAAGGAGATATGATTACGCTAAGCATGGCGGAGCAAACCGAAAAACAGTCGAGGCGAGGGTATCGTACATGAACGGCGAGGTATGCGAATACACGATGACAGCCCGGGAGGGGGGGGGAGGAACTGTAATAAGTCAATCGGTTGCATAGGGCGCACCTTTTCCAAAGATCCATTGAACATAAGGTCCAAAGGAGGACGAAAGAGCTCGCTCAGAGTCTGACGTTCATTGTTCGCAGCATTGCCACGCACGGCAGCCTCTGTGAGTGAAAAGCAAGGCAGCCATTGACCGCACTATGAGCAAGTGCCTCCATGGTGCGCTATGGACATTTGAATCATCCCGCCGCAAAGTTGAACGGGGTTCAGGGTGGATGTTCGGAGTATATCGGCACGACAAACAACCCGATGTGGCTGGACGACACGTAACACTTTGACTGACTGGCCGGTCCAGTGGAAACGAGTGCACCAGTCGAACGGGTATGGACACCATGACCTACCGCCGTTCTCAATGTCGCTGACACGCACACACAAACACACTCTCTCCCACTCCTTGAGAGAGGGGGGGGGAGGTATTAGAGCCACAGCCTCACTCACCATGTTCGCTGCGGAAGTCACGAAGCGGTTCAAAAACCGCAGACCTTGCGGCCTGATGTACATTGACTGCGTGCATCAAGGACATACACACACACACACACAATACATGCATGTATATCAGAGGCAGCTCTCCTGTCTACGAATGCTGTTGTGACATGATATCGCGACAATGGATCATAAGGTGTGGGTTCTCTCAAGAAAATTAGCCAGGAAATAAATACAGAATAGAATAAGTCGAAACATCCTTGTGGCTCACCACGCGGAGCAAACGAATATGGTCCGTCCTCGTCGACAAGCACCCCCGTGGTCTGTGGAATGGGTGCGCGGACGTCGTCGGCAGGCGGCGGTCTGCAGAGAGAAGCGGGTGACAGTGGATAGTTAGCTACAGGGAGCGCTGGCACGAAGGCCATTTTACTCCCTCTTGTGGGGTTCCCTATAGTTCAGAGGCGGCGCCCAAGCCCTGCCTTGAATCCCTTTTATCTATTGGGACCATCGCCCTCTCTCTTGTCAATCCCACGACACATATTCAAAGTATATCCATACGCTACGCGCTTGCAAACTGCAGTCCCTCAGTTGCGTGTCTTGATAGGCCGGGACGGTGTCCGGCATAAAGTGGACTCGACAACTCGACAAGGAGATATCAGGACTCAAATGTTATGTACAGCGATTGGCAAAGAGACATGAAGGAGAGACAAGATCGAGTTGCGCTAAAGGACCCATTACCTTGCTCGCTGATTGGCGACGGAAGCCGGGTCGAAGGATGCTGCGGCGGGAGAATCCTCCAGATAGAGGGTCACGGCAGCTTCAAGGTTCCATTCGGTTGCCTGTTTTAGTTGAATGCAAATAAAATGCAAAGACACTAAGCATATCTCAAAGTGATGGTGAACAAAGTGGATGCAAGTGTCCAGATTGAAAATCACACGCACACCAGCATACAACGACACGAGGGATAACGTGTCCAAACCTCTAAAAGTGATTGTGCGATGGACTCATCGGCCCCGGTGATTGCCAGGAACTCGACAAGAATATCGTGTTCCCTGGCCATTGTGTTGATGGCGAGCTCATACAAACAGACAAATTTATCACCACTACAAGTCGGCTACGATTGGGGCCTTCTTAAGCTAATACGTATTATCTGGTATATCCCGAAACATACGGCGTCGCGGATGATCCACATCATCAGCTGAGCCGAGTGGATTTTTTTGGGTTTTGACAGAACTCAAATTCTGAAACATTTTCCGACGGCAAAAGTGTTATTTACGATCGGAACAGTCATCCGAACATCATTGGGTCACGACTGGCCACGAGTCTGCTGCAGCTCCTTCATGACGTTTCCGAAGGCGGGTATCAAAGGCGAGGACGACGGGGATGCCGAGGCGTCCTTCTTGTCGCTCTTGTCGCTCTTGTCGGCGCCCGCAAACAGGCCTTTCTTCACCACGGTCTTGGCAAGGGGCTGCGGAGCCGCCTTCTTTTCCTTGGCGGAATCTTTTCTCCGCAGCGACGGCGACGATTTCAGCTCCTTTTGACCCGGCTCTGTGATGGGAGGCCACAAAAGCGGATGAGTTGCTGACTTTGTGATGCAGGATTCAACAGTCAAGGCAAAGAAAAAGCGCACAAAAAGAGGAGATTGAAAAACACTCACTCTCAACTTGCATTCGTCGCTGTGGTTGTGTTCCTGTCAATTAAGAAAAAGGAGGCGAAAAAGCGGCCCGATTGTTCAGCAAAACAAAGCAACAGGGAAATGATGCAATCTGCACAAGAGACAGGAGGATGCCCGACACCCCACACACCGTTCTGGTCTGCCTTTGCAGCCTTTTCCCGCTCGAGGGCAAAAGCATCCAACCACTTTTTCTTCTCCTCGGGGGTCTTGGCAATCAGCACATACGACTTGTTCTTGGATGCCCGCCGAATGACCTTCCAGCAGTTGCTCACCTTCGAGCCATTCAGAGTGACTGTATTGCGAGCACAAACACCAGAAGCCGACAGCCCATCACATCAGTCCCCGCAACAAAAAAAACTATGAACAACACACACACACAGACACACACAGACACACACACCACACACACACATACAGATACACAATTGTACACAGACACACAAATGCGCAACAAAGAAGTAGGCTCACCCTCTCCATCATTTATGTCGACGACTTCGAATCCGTCTGTGGGTATTCGCCCTTTGAAAATGTACACGCTCGTCTTCAAAAAGTCCTTACGAGTGTAAATGAGCACGTTGTCAAAGAGGAAGAAGTAGCGTTCCTGTGCCCGCCCGCTCGAGATCTTCACGAGCGAGCCCTCCAATATGAGCTCCGTGCTTGTTGAAGTGATATCAGGACCCTGGCAACGGTCGGCGGAAAAAAACAAGAGGTTATAGTCAGATGTACGGGGGAGCATCGACCGACTCGGTTTATACCCAAAGAATCCTTTACATGTATTCTCCCCCCAAACCCTCACCAAAAAAACAAAACAGAGCACAAAAAAGGAGAAGAAATATAAAGAAAACGCACCTGGTAACCGTCAATCGTGTGCTGCCATTCGCTGATCTTCTCGAGATTTTCCATCCGTCGCTTCGTTTCGTTGATGAGCATGGCGACCTCCTTCATGCCATCGAGGGCGGCGTTGACGTTTGCGTGGTCGGGATGCCCCTCCGGCGTGTACTTCAGCAGCTCCTGCACGGGCGAGTCGCACCCAGGGACACGTGAGCACGAGAGTATCGCAGACTTTGAAATCTATCCAGGCAATAATTTCCATAACACCACTGTACTTGCAGCAGTCCTACCTTCAGTAACAGCGGATATTTGCAGATTCGCTGAATAGGGGTAAGCAGAAATCCCTCGAGAGAAATGTCGGCATCGACAAGCAACCGACAGCCCTGTTCGAATTATGGCACGAGACGGGGTAGGGCCACAGTCAGCGTTCTTGTATCGCTCAGCGGGCATCACAATGGGACCAGCGGCTCAGCGCACATCACCGTCCGACATATTCACATTCAAACACAGCAATAAAGAACAAGAAAAAGCAAACAAGGACTGTCGCATGGCAGGGCACAATAATAACAATGAACACACCAGAAAGAAGGCCTTGAGGGACTCTTCCTGTAATAGGCGAACCATTTCCTCGCATGCGCGTGGGTGATTGTTGCAGTAATCGGAGTAAATTTTGAAACCATCTTTCTGCAGGCGCTCAAAGAGGGATAAGGTATCTCACGTGAGCTCAAGACCAGTGCCAATACTCCTCCACCGCCAATCAAAAGAAAATGCCCAATCACACAAGTATAGCCACAGCAACATGACTGTTGATTCATAATTCATATTGAGCAGATGTCCAACAGACTGCCATGCATCGCGAAGCCTTCGGCAGAGCACGACTTGTTACGTGGCACTGATGGCTCACACAATACCTCCGCACGCCTTGTGCAGAGCGAGCAAGTAAATCATAAAACTTACGTGGACAAGGAAGGATTTGCCAAGCTGCGTTTCGTACTTTGCTTCCGGTTGCATGCAGTGCTGCATGGTGACCAGAAACTTTTGTTGGAAGTCGTAGATTTCGTCAATGTTTCCAAACAGAACCTCCAACACGTCTTCCGGGACGTTCTTTCGTTCAATCATCTTTTTCTCGTACCCCTGACGATGATATAAAAACCGTGCAGCGTGTCAGAAAATTCAAGAGTCAAGCAAGCCGTTCTATGGAGGCTAAGCGTACAGGGGACCATCAGTGACACAGAGACACACACACAGACACACATACACATGTCGGACGCACCTCAATCACGAGTTTCAGGTCGTCCACATAGTCCTTCTCGGTCGTGAATATCTCCATCATCACTCTCACACGCATTTCTTCGGGAGTCAGCTTGCGCGGCGGCGTTTCCTTTGGCGGCGCCGCAGACTCGACATCCGTACCGTCGTCCGAATCGTGCGTCATACTGTTGCTCTTCTCTCGCCCGGGCTTATCTATCAACTTGACGTACACCGAGGGGAATACCCCCGTCTTACCATTGGCAACACCGACCCACCATTCGCTGTTTTCAGTGTTGGTGACCTCAAACACGTCGCCTTCCTTGAAGCTAATTTCGTCGTCCTCCTGCGCATCGTTGCTCCACATTGCCACGACGAGCCGGCGGCCATCATCGTCCTCAACAACGACCTCAGCCGCGGCCGCAATCGGGCCTTCAACAGCCGAAACAACCTCCTCCGTTTGCCTAGGGAGTTCAGGAAGGGGCGCCGATGGGGCTATCGATTGCTTTCTCATCGGCAGTGCTACAGGCGCAGTCGATGCCGCACTCGCGGCCTCTTGGACAGGCAGCACGGGCAACGGGGACGAGGGCGCAAATGATTTCTTGCGCACGGGCTCAGTGGACGTCGCATCTACCGACAGTGACTGCGAGAACGTCGGCGGCACAAGGGCAGCAGACTTCTTGCGCACTGGCTCATCTCCCGCGGATGCGGGTGGCACGGCCGCTTTAAACGACGGAGGGCGACGGGCGGGCGGCGACTGCTCAACGCTGGCGGTGACGGCCGCGGCCAGAGCAGCCGAATCCACCGCCCTTTCAGAGTCAACTGAATTGCGCACACTCGACGACGGCGACGGCCTTGGCGATGAGGCAACCGGCGTTGCTCCGGGGGGAGGTGGCGGGGGTGCACGTCGCGGTGCTGGGGGAAGACCTTTTCCAGGCACCACAGACACAGGCGGACCCTTGGCCAACGACGCTGTCGCGTTGTTGCCTGGCGTGGGATTGGTCAATACGGTGGGCGCAGGCGCAACGCTCTCTTGCAATGGGACAGCCTCGTCAGCCTGTGCTATGACCGTGGATGGGGCCGCGCGAGAGTTGGGAGGGCGCGGGAGCGGTGCTGTTGGGCGACAGACAGAAGCATCTATACTTGGCTCTACTGCCTCCGCATCACCATGTATCTCCTCTTCAGCAGGCTTGCCAAACGGAACCACATGCTGCGTACCAGACGACGGCGCGGGCGATGCAAGGGGAGATGCGCCGCCACCACCAGCACCCTTTGCCGGCAACGCGGCCAAATTGGGCTTCGGGCGAAGGGCCGGCTTCGGAGACGACACGGGCGACTGAGACGAAGCCGGAGCACCCGCAGTAGGCGAAGGCGTGGGTGATGCAGTCGTGGGCCCCGGGGGCTTTGGCAGCGGCTTGCTGGGCTGAGCGGGCTTAGGTGCCGGCAGGGGTCGCGAGGGCGCTGGTCCGCGGGCGCGGTTCGAGTCCTCTTCCCCCTCCATCTCGGCACCCACTCGCGCTCTCCGAGGGCAGCCGACGCACGTGTGAGCGTGCTATATAAATTACCCAAGAAGCAAGAGCAACTAGTATCCCAGCAACGACACTGCCACAATGTTCCGACCCCACAAGTAGGGAGTGCCAAGTGTTGTTTCACGAGTTGTGCAGACAATCGTTCAATAATCTATGGAGATGATGCACGAGCGGCTGACAGCCAATTACCCCACCAGCTTGTTACTTGCGAGTGTGCATTCTCATAGCTGCGTCATGCGTGCTGTTGGGAGTAAACGCCTTCTCTCCCAAGAGCCCTGGTCTTGAAACCGTTGGTTGTGGAGTTGTGCAGCGGCGACTGACGCTTCTGGACGGTAAACAAATGGCGACCCGGGACTCATAATCTGAACAGCTTGCAGGATTTCCTTCCAGATAGCAGCCCCTTTCCAAATTAATACGCGCGGCCAACATACGCGTCCTTGACAGCTCCCTAGACTCCTAAATCTGGGAAATGCTTCTCAGATTTCTGGGATTCGCACTTACAAATCACTCACAGTCACACACCATGGCGAATGTGACAGACGCCACGGATTGCAGTGGCAAAGGAAAGGAGAATAAACACCAGCAGCGGATTTCATTACTTGCGCATGAACTTGCTTACATATTGATCGGAGGTCTGTCGTCTGGCACATAATTCATATTGAAGATGGCGTCTCTGTTTGAGCGGTGGTTTGTCGTGCGCGCCGAGGAAGAGCAGGAGGCGGAGGCCCCCGCAGAGGAGCCCGTCCTCGCGGCGGAGGAGGAGGAGAAGGCTGTCGTTCCCGTTGAGGTGCGTTCCACGGCACTCAGAGCACCCGACGCACCATATGGGGCGCTTTGGATGCTGTCTGCTGAACACGACGCGCTTGTTGCTCTAAGTGCTGTTTTTCTTTTTTCGAGAGGCGGGGGAAGAGCGATACTTGTGCTCTCAGTGGGGTATTCCTTCGTTTTATTGTGGTTTTTGCCGCTTTAATGCCATCTGCGTTCGTAATCATGAAGCTTTTCTTTTTGTTATGTAATTCGATTGAAGCTTTTTAGAGTTGATATTCTTGAGTACTTCACTTTTCAACGGCGACACCTTTGCGAGGATAATGCCAGTTTTGCATTTCCTACAAGTTGTTTCCATTTTTGTTTGTTATGTCCTCTTTATTTTTTTTTGTAACACGCCCTTTATCTATTCTATTCAGCATATTTTCGATGGTTATTCTTAATTATCAATATTCAACGTTTATGAGATGCTGTGGTGCTCATGTTATGGAGTTTTGAAAGGCTGATATCGGCTCGCCAATTGCTCACTGTTTGCGACAATTTCCTGCGTCGTGTGCTTTCAGGCGGAAGACGAGCCTGCTGCAGTGGAGCCTGCTGCCCCGGAGGAGGAGGAGGAGGAGCCCGTCGACCCCCGCGTCGCCCTCGAGGAGAAGTGCGGTGCATCCCACCACTGCGCTCCCCTGGCGCGCGAGTTTGAAAAGTGCAATGCGCGCGTCGCCAGCCGCCCGGGAACCGCCGAAACGTGCTCGCAGGAGTTGTTTGACTTTGTGCACTGCCTTGACCACTGCGTAAGTGCTGCTGCTGTTGTTCTGTCTCTTGGTTGTCGTTGCCGTACACTTTTGAATGCCGTGTGCCCCGCATTCATTTTGAATTGCCACAAATTCGTCATGGGCTCGATCGATGCAATGCAAAGGTGCGTGCTTAGTGAGTGGATCTGTGCTGGACACTGCTGATCTGTTCATGTATGGCTCCGTTATTTGTGCAGGTGTCCCAGAAGCTTTTCTCAAAGCTCAAGTGATTATCTCGGTGCGATTTATAGTTTTGACCGACGATATCGTGAAGCTTGAATGCGGCGTGCAGTGGCGGACTTTGTATGAACAGCCTTGTATGTGACAAGGCCTAAAATTCAATTGTGATTTCGTGCGAAATGGCAATCAATGGAATTTTTATCTACAAATGCAGTGTACGCGATGCTGTGTTGTGAGTGCGTTATCTGTGTGTGTGTTGTTGTTGTTGTGTTGTTGTGGGTTTCTCGACCATGTGCTTCGTCTAGTAATGGAACAGACCGAATGCTGTTGCCACGCACCACAGCGATGTCTGTAGAAAAGAAGCGGAGCGATTATTGATTAACCGGGCGTAGGACACACAACCTACCAGCCTTGCCCACTTGACAAATACTGCGCTGAGATAACGGGCGCACTCGCGCATGTGCCAGCAGGCAGGCAGACGGCACTCAAACGCCCCC
>CALSCR010003215.1:32236-70433 GCA_943704495.1 Pigoraptor chileana | reverse complement strand
TCTCTCTCTCTCTCTCTCTCTCTCTCTCTCTCTCTCTCTCTCTCTCTCTCTCTCTCTCTCTCTCTCTCTCTCTCTGCGGGTGGTCCGGTCGACAGACTGTACTATGAACCCACGGACTTTTACGTTGCCCCAGAAGATCTTCTGTCGCGCGAGGACGGCGGCGTCGCTGTTGTTGTTGGCAATGCTGTTGTTGATCTGGATGTGTACCGCAAGACCGCCACTCTTGCGGACGGCAGGAAGATTGGGTTTGAAAAGTGCCTTATCGCCACTGGTGGGCGTCCCCGCAGCCTTCCTCTCCTTGCCGGCGCATCCGACGACGTTCTCTCTCGCATTACCCTCTTCCGCAAGGTTAATATGTTGATGACACGTTGATGAGATATGTGCTGTGTTTGTATGTTTGAGTGTTTGTGTGATTTATTTTGTGCTGGTGCTTCGCTGGTCTCTTTGCTTATTCACACAAAGTATCACACAAACACGTGCCCCCCTCCCCTCCCTTTCCCACACGCACACTCAGATTGCCGAATTCCGCAGCCTTGACAAGATCACTGACTCTGCACGTGCCATTGCAATCATTGGAGGCGGCTTCCTTGGCAGCGAACTTGCCTGTGCACTTGCACACAAGGGTATGTTCACGCAGAGGCACACAGTTACACACATACACGCACGGCCATACCGATTGTGCGGCATCCTCCTGCCCCCGCCTGTTCAAACTTTGCGTCTCGGTACTTCAATGTACTCAGCCGTCTCCAAGAGACATAGTGTGTGTGTATGTGAGTGTGTATTTGTGTATTTGTATGTGTTTAGTGTTAGACTACTTCCCTCGATTACTTTCTGTGTTTCCTTATACCAATGCCGACGACCATCTGCGCAGCCTCAACTACTGGTGCCAGGGTTATCCAGTTTTTCCCCGAGGAAGGTGAGTGAGTGAGTGAGTGAATGAGTGAGTGTGCTCGCATGCCCTGCAGGCCGATTTCGCTTGTGCAGTCCTGTGCGTGATGATTTGCAATGCTGATGGGGTCAAAACTCACAAATACAGGCAACATGGGCAAGATTTTTCCAAAGTATCTGAGCGAGTGGACGACGAACAAGGTCCGCGATGGTGAGTGCACCCTCTCTCGCTCTCCTTTGTGGTATCTGTGGGCATGGTACTGACATTAAGCTTCTGATTGTGCATGCGTGCGTGGGAAGGCAGTGGTTGTGGTTGGATTCAAACGTCTGCAACTGAAAGGTGCCAATGCTCTCGATCGATGTGACATGGCATTGACAGCTGAGGGAACTTGCTCATTATGGTGTCTTTTACACACACACACACACACACACTATGCAGCAAACGTCGACGTGCGCACGCAGACCATCGTCAAGAACATCGAGAGTGCGGGTGCCGATGGAGTGCGCGTCATCACCGAGAGCGGCGATTCTATCCTTGTTGATCACGTGGTCGTTGCCGTTGGCATTGAGCCCAACGTGGAGCTTGCGCGTCGTGCCGGCCTTGAGATTGACCGCACGCACGGCGGCATTGTTGTCAACGCAGAGATGGAGGCGCGCTCGGGCGTGTGGGCGGTGGGTGCGGCTGTGTTGGCTGTGTCGGTGTCATCAGAAAGAAACATCCAGTTCTAAAAAACGCCCCACGAATGAGCCCATCGACACAGACGTTGACAAAAGAGAAAGACAGAACAACTGCTATGTCTGCCATTTGTTACACACATGTAATTGGGGTGATGCCGTCTAAAATACGATTCGATTTTGTCTGTCACTCACTCTTTGTGAGTCCATGGCACTGACTTGAATTATCATCTGTCACTCGTTCCTTCAATCTGCCCATATCTGCCCGCGGTGCCATGTATTGTCTGCGTGCTTTCCCGTTGTGGGTCGGTGCGGTGCAGGCGGGCGATGTGTCGTGCTTCCATGACATTGCTCTTGGCCGCCGCCGCGTCGAGCACCACGACCACGCGGTTGTGAGCGGTCGTCTTGCCGGGGAGAACATGACGGGCAAGCGCAGGCCATACACGCACCAATCCATGTTCTGGTGGGTGCGAGTACGTGTGTATGTGTGCGTGTGTATGTGTGCGTGTGTATGTGTATGTGCGCGCGCGGTGTGTGTGCGTGTGTATGTGTGGGTAGCTCGGGCCGTGCATACACAAATAATGTGGCATTTGAAAAGATTTTTTCCTTTGCTTCCCTTTCATCGCTGAGCCATTCCTTTTTGTGAATACACACACATACACGCACACAACAAAAACAAACAAACAAACATATGACACGCAGGAGTGACCTGGGTCCCAAGGTCGGCTACGAGGCAATCGGCGTGATCGACTCGACGCTCCCCACAATCGGCGTCTGGGCACGTGCCTCATCAAAGGACACGCCCAAGGAGGCCACTGCCCAGGGCGACAACATCCGGGCGGCGGGCGGAGACAGCAACGCCTCGGCGGCCGTGCACGCCGACACAAAGCCCGGTGATGTGCAGGGGTCTGCCACAACGGACGGCGCCCATGCCACACCCGCGCCGACCGATGCGCCGGCAAGCACCGCCCCGGATGCTGCACATCCCGACGAGTACAGCAAGGGCGTGGTCTTCTACATGCGCGACAAGAAGGTTGTGGGTGTGCTCCTCTGGAATCTGTTCAACAGAATACCGACGGCTCGCAAGATTCTCAAGAGCGACCGCGAGTACGAAGACGTGGTTGAGCTCGCAAAGCTGCTCAACGTGCACGGTGAACACTGATCAAGATGTTTTTCCGTTTTTTTCTCTTTGCGGGGGGTTGGCGAATGTTTTGTTTGTTTGTGTTACTGGGGGACTCTTTCTGCCCATTTTGAACATGCGAGTGCGTGAACGGTGACATAAATAGTGCTCTCGTGATGTGTGTGTGTGCCTATATTTGGTGCAAATAAAGCGAGACACATGTTGGGTTTCCTTCTTATTTTAGGCCACCGTTTGCCTTTTCAAGACATAACTTACAAATTAAGCAAATTGATATGCCACGCACATCCGACGACAATCGTGTCGGCAGTGTGTAGAGTGTGTGTAAAGTGCTCGAGGCACTTTCACAGTGTGAGGGAGGGCATGGACGCGAAAGAAGGAGCGCATGATTATGCATGGAATGGTGCGAGAGTATTGTGTGTGGATATGAGTGCGAGGTGGGCTCACAGTTTGTGGCAATTCGACGACAACGCAAAAACAGTTACGCGCGATTGACATATAAAACAAAATGCAACAACACAATTCTTGCTCCAATTCCCCTGTTTGCAAAGGGCACAAAAAAAATGTAAAGACAGAGTGACAGAGAGGAGTGTAGGAATATGAAAACAGCAAGACGAGGCAGGAAGCAAAGAACAAAACAAAACACACAACGCAATAGAAAGAGCGCGCGTCGCCATGCTCCTCACGACGAATAATAGGCAGAGTTTTGCGCCGTCAGCACACCCCCGGATGACACGTTCGAGCTGCTTGTTGCTGCTGCGAGCGCGCTGATGCTTGGCGTCTTTGGTACGGTACCAAATGCATTCTGTGCGCTAATGTCGCCCTGTGCAATGTCCTCCGCCACAAACGACTGCACCCGGATGTTCTTCCACGTCAGCAGACGCACGAGGTCGCGCGGGTCCACGCTCTGCACGCAGTCCTTGTACGTTCCAATGAGGAGATTTGCGCGCGCTATTCCATACTGCACCTTGGCCATGTGCAGCCCGTCGCCGTTGTTCGACGCACGCATAATCTGATAGCACTTTCCAAACCACTCGACTGCCTTTTCGCGGCGTCCGAGAGTCGTGCATATGGAACCGAGCTGGTTGCAGGCCTCGGCGGCCGCTTCTTGTTGGCTCGTGCGCTCCGCAAGGACAATGAACTTCTCCAGATAGCCCATGGCCGTGTCGAGGTCGCCCAGACTGCACAGGCGGGAAGGGAGGAGTCACGTGATGAGTGCGTGAGTGATGGAGGAGGCCCGAGACAGGCGCTCGGTTGTCGATTGGGATGAATACAACACACAATGTGGAGGTTTGCGTTCGTGTGACACAGAGAGACAAGGCGGGGAGGAGAGGAAGAGAGGGGAGAGAAGGAGAGAAGGAGAGAAGGAGGGGGGGAGGGGGGGGGACTTACGCTTTATGTGCGCTTGCAAGTGCGATGCATGCTTGTCCCTCGCCCTGGTCGTCCTTTGCACTCACGCACATGTTGTAGTAGTTCTCGTGGTGCTGCACAGCAACAGAGCACGCACACAGAACAAACAGACATTAGTTTATCCTTAAGCACCAACCAGTATGTGAAGGATACACATATCACCCTACTTAAATTACGACACTTATATATACACACACACACATCCTGTCCACACACCGTAATAAGCAAATATGGTAAAACAGATAAGAAACAATAGATACACCACGCGCGAGTAATGCCGTTGCAAACACAACAACAATAACAGCCACAACGTACCACAACTGCAGCCTGAGAATCCCCCGACCGCTCGAGTGCCTTGCCGAGGCGGAATGTCGACGACGCCAAGGACGACGGGTCGTGAATGCTCTCCGCAATGTCCAGACATCGTCGGTATCGCTCAATGGCCTCGTCCCAAGTGTTCTCTGAGTGCTCCAGCTGCATACACACAAACACACACACACACACATGCAGCATGAATCCGAGACAAACAGTCAGCGGTATGTCACAAACGGACCAAACAATATTCCTGCCCACTCTGCAAAACGCGACAATTCAATTGGCTGTCCTAGTGCAGACCGCAATCGAACACACTTACAACACACGCATGCACAAGAGCTCTTCTAGTGCAGACCGCACTCGAACCGCTCACAACACACGCATGCACAAGAGCATGCACAAGAGGGGGCACTCACCCTCTCGGCGGCGTGCGTGAACGCAGAGATGAGCTGTTTTCCCGCATCAACCAACAGCGCCGTATCCGTGTCATTGCGTTCAACAACCAGGCCATAATAGGACTCGAGATAGCGTACGGCGTCGGCGATTTTGCCTGTGTATTGTTGGCGAATGCAAGAGCAGAAGATGTTAGAATTGGTGTGGGGGTGTGGGGGTGTAGATGCAGCTAGTGCAATAGCCGAAACTTTGATCACACACAGAACAACACAACACAAGACGACAAGACAAAACAACAATCACACACAACATCAGAGGCAGAGATACACATATTGCGTGACAGATACTGCAGCGATCACGACTAACCTTGCCGCATAAACGCAACACCCATATTCCTGTTGGCCTCCCCCAGCAATCGGCCGTTGTCCGCAGCGAGCTCAGCAATGGCGAGGCAATTTTGACGAAAGCGAAACGCCGTGGAAAAGCTTCCGGCATCTTCAAAATATTTGCCCAGCGTTTCTTGTGCGCGATAGACGCTCAATATATCGCCTGAAGAGAGTGCACAATAGTTGGAAACCGAGGCATGTCAGATCCACCGAGGAAGAAAACAGACAAAGACGGAGTCGCAGATATAGACCACATGCACGGACACAGTCGCAAAAATAAGAAACAGAAACAGAGACAGACACATGAATTGAAGATAACAACCACCAGGCTCTGTCTTGACATAGACAACGCAACAGGAGAGAACCACTCACCTATCCGCTTTGCTTCCTCCGCATCCACAAGACGATCCCTTACAACATCCAAATCATCCTCCGGAATCACAAAGGGAAGTTCTTCGGCGTCGTCTGCACTTCCTGTCGGCGCATTTTCGCCCTCGACCGTTCGAGGCACATCCTTAGGGTGTGTGAGTCTAAAGAATTCCTGGTAGGACTCGGGATAACCATCAACGAGCATCTGTAAACAAATTTCTTGTCGCCGACCCGAGCGACTGCACCAGAAAATATACAAGCGGGTTGAGTTATAATAATAATAAGAAAACAATTCTTTGCTCTCTCCCTCGTTTGGAGTGTGCATTGGCGCAATTAGCGGTCATATATGGCATCCACACAGAAATAAGCGTGCCGTTCTGCACGTATCATCGATGGATGCAATTAATACAACACAATCGCGACGATAATCACAAGCGCAAAAAACAACACGCACCCTGCCGCAGCATCTGTCATCCCCAGCGCCGATTGCGCTCGCCCCTGCGACTGCCCATTGGGCTGCGACTGCGACAGGGGATCATCCCTCCGCCGCCCGCCCCTAGTCCTCAATGGCGACCCGGCTGCAGACGCAGCATCCGGAGTCTTTGAACCGCTTCGTCCATTCAAGAGCTGTGTTGTTGTTGTGGATGCCTTTGGCACTGTTTGCGCTTTGTTGGCGGGTGCGAATCCCGTCCGGGTATTCCTCGTGCCATTGATGGCTGGGAGCACATTCATTGCCGCCATCGCCGAATCAGCCCCAGATTAGTGCCGCGATCAGCGAACAAAACCCCAACCGCCAACACAGGCGTAGCAATGCGTGAAGAAGCCGCCGCTTTCACAGTTGAGGGCTGTCGAGTTGTGGTCACAGGCAACAAGTGCGTGCGTGCGGCGAAAGCGTGTTTTCGTTTGCGTCTACCGAGAAAGAAATCGAAACGCAACAGTTGCGACAGTCAAGTCAACACACCATTCAGTATGTTACATGAATAACAGCGCTCCTCAGCGAGTTTAATGAATGCCTTCTTCATCATGTATGCGCCACTTTCTCAAGTTTGATTGCAGTGCGTTGAGTTGTGTCGGCAATCGATCAACCTCTCACCAGGAGACGACCCCTGACAACGGCCGTCGCTATGGAGTAAAGCCGGGATTTTCTCCGGATTGTTTATTTCAAGGCCAGACCAGCGATACTATATTTAACCCGTTGACTTTATAACTATTTTTAGTAAACATGTTTATGACTCGTTTTGGTAGAATGATAAACCGCGAAGGAAAAAACTACTATATATCTGTATTTCAGCACATGAAACATTGGACAATAAGCCAATATTTAATACATATAAAATAGAGTGATAAATGTGAAAGAGTATCGACCTAAGCATGACTCATGTTGTAGAGAACACCAATATAGAAGTTGTGGCCTGGTGACTGGCGTGCAATCTCGCATAGAGGAAGAACGGTAAGCTGCATCATCAGTGCGCACATTACACACACACACACACACACACACACAACATACAGCGTATATGCTGAACGCACGGCATCAACAGAAAGACGGGCTGCACATGTCGTCGTTGAACAGAGAAAGAGAAGATAGAAGAACAGTTTTATGAACGTGCTCGTCGGTTGTGTTTGTGTATCATTGCGGTGCTTCATTGCGGTACTTGCGGTACATGCCCAGGCTATCAATCTGAGCACCCTCGGAACAACTAACTTAGTTGCCGCGAATACTGTGATGTCTGCGTTCTGCTAATTCGCTACCCGGAGTGGAGTGGCGGCCGGTGAGTGAACCCCGCGATCGCACTGAAGAAACTGACGATTGAATTATTAGTGTGGGCTATTGCTGATATGAACGACCACTGACCGCAACTCAAACACACATATCTTAATTTCCGCGCAGTGCCGCACATCGCGACCATGACAGAGGTGCGTATCAACTGGGCATTATCATGAGAACAGTTTTTTATTAGTTATTAGTGTTTGTTAGTGGCATCACATAACCAGCGTAAAAGCTGGATTGGAGTGCCCTCCTCAAGGAAAAGTGAACGCATAATCGTGTCAGCCGTAAGATGAACAAATGGCATCCCGCAAGCACCTAACCTTTGTTATGAATGTCTGTGTGCGTGTCTCTGCGTGGGTGTGCAGACGGCTTCATTGTTGTCCGCCGTGTTGCTCGTGGATGGCATGACCTGCATGTCCTGCGTCAATTCAATACAAAATGGATGTACAAAGCTGCCTGGACTGTCATCCATCAGCGTCAGCCTCGCCGACAAGCGGGCAACTATTGCGGTCGACCCCGCATTACTTTCCCCCGAGGATGTGGCCAATGCGATCAACGAGGTGCGCTTTCATTGGCTGGACGATTGTGTTGCACTCTCTGTGTATCTGTGTGACTGTCTGTGTGAGGCACGTGCAGAACATGGCCGTTGGGTTGCTTTGATATCCGATCTTCGTTTAACCTGTGCATCGTACTGCGCAAATGTGGCTTTCCCTGGGTTGTAGATGGGCTTCGACGCATCCGTCATGTCAGTTGTCGCCGATGACCACGTCACTGTGGATCTAAATGACGGCGCTGCTCACGCGGAAAGGCCGCCGGCGCAGTCCATCTCCAACAAGGCCATTCTGCAGGTGTCCAAAGCAGGCACATCAAAGTCACCGATACCGAAAAGGGTACGATCCCATCCGCAGTTTGGTGTGCTGTTGTGCTGTCGTGCTGCTGCAACACACTGTCAATCACATGTGAAATCTAACCCGAGCCGCTCACCCATCAACCTCATCCCACATCCGTTCCATGTGAACGCAGATGGCTCCCATACCCAACGGCAGCTTGGGCGATGCCCACACTCCCACAGAATCAGCGACGTTCATGGTGGATGGCCTCACGTGCGATTCCAGTGTTGCATCGGTCGAAGCGGCCGTCGTGCAACTGTCGGGGGTGGAGAGTGTCCGCGTGTCTCTTCTCTATGCGACAGCCACTGTTATCTTCCGTCCGGACAGAGTGGATGTTGCAGCCATCCGTTCGGCCATTGCTGGGTGTGGGTTTGATGCCATTCTTCACAGAAGGGGCGTCACTTCCGAATCGCCGGTCGCTGCGAGCGCGACAATCGATTTGAGTGATCCGCCGCAGCTCACACGACAGCGAACGTTTGCACGGGGACCTTCGAGTGCCAAGCTGCTTGTGGATGACGCGGGGTTCCAGGCGGTTGAGCTGGGCGGCGATCGCGCGGATACAAAGGGAGATGCACTCTCGTCGTCATCTACGTCTTCTCGACGTAGAAGCGGTGGCGGCGACCCACAACGAAGTCGCTCAACCAGCTTCACCACCGCGACAGAGAACAGTGTGTCGGATGGCCACAGTAAGAAGGATAGCGCTGTGTCTGTGAATGTTGGTGGGAAAGAGGGGTTGCTGTGCTCTAGCTTTACAATCACAGGCATGACGTGCGCCTCGTGCGTCGGCAGCATTGAGCGGGGACTGCGAGGGCGCGAGGGGGTGTCGGATGTGCGGATAGCTCTTATCGGGGGGCGTGGAGACGTCGTCCACGATCCGTGTATTGTTTCTGCCGAGCAGCTCGCAGAGGCAATCGAGGACATGGGGTTTGGTGCTCAAATCGTAAAAAATATTCCGCATGGTATTCTGCACCTGTCCGTTGGCGGAATGACGTGCTCAAGCTGTGTCCACTCCATCGAGACGTCACTGGGGAAGGTTCGGGGCATCATTTCTGCATCGGTTGCGCTGACGCCGGGCTCCGCGCGGGTGGAATATGATCCGGGGGTTATCGGCCCTCGGGACGTCATTGGTGCGATAGAGGGAATGGGATACACTGCGTCGTTGTCACGTGAGGGCGATTCGGGGTCGTCGGGGCACAAGGACGAGGAGCTGCGAATGTGGCGGCTGATGGTGTATCTGTCGTTTGCCTTTGCAGTGCCCATCATGTTCATCACCATGGTGATACCGCGGTTTGCACTTGGCGAAAAGATGCTCATGAGCGAGGTCGTCAGCGGACTCACCTCGCAAAACGTCATTCTCCTCCTGCTGGCCACGTCCGCGCAGCTGCTGGTCGGCTGGCGCTTTTACCGCTCCGCAGTGCTTTCCTTGCGACACGGATCCGCTAACATGGACGTGTTGATTGCGCTGGGATCGACCTGTTCGTACATGTATTCAGTGTTTGCGGTTGTGTACTCTGTCGTTATTGGCAACGCAGCGATGGCACACGCACATTCGACGTTCTTTGAGACGGCGCCCATGTTGTTTTCCTTTGTGAGCCTCGGGCGGGTTCTCGAGCACGTTGCCAAAGGAAAGACATCGGAGGCACTCACATTCTTGTGCCAGTTGAAGCCGCCAAACGCCGTCTTGCTCACGTGTGATGCATCCGGGGCCGTCGCCAAGGAAGAATTCATTGACTCTGAGCTTGTGCAAAGGGGCGATATACTCAAGGTGTGTGCAGTGCGATGATCTTCTGTCATCTGTCTCTCTCTCTCTCTCTCTCTCTCTCTCACTCTTTCTGTGTGTTTATAGTCTCTTTTAGTGTGTTTGTGTGTCGCATGCGCAATTGTCATACGCCTTTGTCACCTGCTGTGCTCAAGGGAGCTCATTTTGGTTAAATTTAGGACGTAACTCATTTGTTACACTATTCTATATGTGGCATTCGCTCACTCCGATCGTCTCACATCGTGTCGATTTTCCCTTTTTGCCTGTCCCTCTTCTCTTCTCTCTCCTGTCCCTCTTCTCTTCTCTCTCCTGCCCTCTTCGCTCTTTATTCGCCGTGGCAGGTGGTCCCTGGCGCCAAAATTCCCGTCGACGGCGTGATTGTGTTTGGGGCGTCCATGGTTGACGAGTCGATGATAACGGGCGAGTCTGTGCCGACGACGAAAAAGATTGGCGATGAGGTCATCGGGGGCACCGTCAGCAGAAACGGCATGCTTCACCTTCGTGCAACACGCGTGGGCGCGGACACGACACTCGCACAGATTGTTCGTCTTGTTGAAAACGCTCAAACAAGCAAGGCTCCGATACAGCGCTACGCCGACAGGATGTCTGCCCGCTTTGTACCCGCGATCATTACAATTGCAGTTGTCACTTTTGTTGTTTGGATAATCCTAACCACAACTGGCACCGTCTCAGTGCCGGATATGTCCACACCCTTCCGACACTCGCTCTTATTTGCAATTTCGGTGCTTGTAATTGCGTGCCCGTGCGCTCTTGGCCTCGCAACACCGACCGCTGTGATGGTTGGTACAGGGGTTGGTGCCAAAAACGGCATACTCATCAAGGGCGGCGAGCCACTGGAGCGGGCCCACAGAGTGACGATGGTTGTGTTTGACAAGACGGGGACGCTCACGGCCGGGAAGCCGCAGGTCACGGAATGCAGACTCTTTGCAGAAGATGGAATGACTGTCTCCATCGGTGTTGGCGGCGAAATAATCCCGGATAATCCGCTCGAGTGTGCGACAGAGGAACGCGCACAGTCGCTGAATGCTCTTCGCCGCCGCTTTTTCGAGATTGTTGGCGCGGCGGAAGAGTGCAGCGAACATCCAGTCGGCGTCGCGGTGGCTGCTTTTGCCCGCGCCGGCTTGCGAGCTCTCGGAAACACCCGTATGCAATTCCCCGTCCCTGCACAGGACTTTGAGGCTGTCCCTGGGTGCGGTATACGCTGCCGCGTGGGCACGTCGGTAGTACTTGCCGGCAATCGCGCGTGGATGGAACGCAATAGGTGTGTGGTTCCGCAACAAGGAGACGAGGAGCTGTCTGCGCTCGAGTGCGAGGGGAAGACGGGTCTGTTCTGCGCGATTGATGGCGCTGTCGTTGCTGTTGTCGCTGTCATGGACGTGCCCAAGCCCTCTGCAGCGGCCGCGGTGTGTGCGCTCAAATCGATGGGCATCCGCGTTGCGATGATGACGGGCGACAACAAACGCACGGCGGCGACGATTGCGCACACTGTGGGCATTGACACTGTGTATGCCGAAGTGCTTCCGGGGCAGAAGGCAGACCACGTGAGGGAGTTGCAGGAGGCCGGGGAAGTTGTCGCTATGGTGGGTGATGGCATAAACGACTCGCCCGCACTCGCACAGGCTGATGTCGGCATTGCGATTGGCAGCGGCACTGACATTGCCATGGAGACTGCGGACATTGTGCTTATCCGCGACGACCTCTGCGACGTGCCAGTGGCGATTGATCTCAGCAAGAAGACAGTCTCTCGGATACGCTGGAATTTCGCGTGGGCGACGCTTTACAACATTGTCGGAATTCCGATTGCGGCGGGTCTTCTCGTCCCCCTCGGCGTCACGCTGCATCCCATGTTCGCCAGCGGTGCAATGGCGTTTTCTTCAGTGAGTGTGGTTCTGTCATCGTTGCTCTTGCGCCGTTACAAACGGCCTCCGTTCATGGAGGAGCATGAAGAAGGACTCGAGCGAGTGCCGCGGAAATCAGTCTCGGAACTGTGTGCTGTGCTCTGTGCCGACGGACCGTTGATCGGGGCTGTTGCGTGCTGTATGAGCTCCGTCATGCTCGTGCAGCTGGCCTTGCAGCGACTGCTGCGTCTGTGCGGCATCCAACTCACCAACTCTTCGCGCGGCTATGCACAGCTCGGCGTCAGTCGGAGTCGATCCATCTTTGATAGGAGTGATGATTTCGAGATGCAGGCAGCAGAAATGGGAGAAATTGACCGTGGCGCTATGACCGAGTGAGCTGCACTCAACAATGAAAGTGGACCTTTTTACGTATGTGAATCACTCGCGTGTAAGTTTGTCACCCGAGTTTAGTACCGAAATTGGCATTCGGTCGAGGCCGTGTGGGGGGTTTCGAAGGCAAGATTGTATCTTGCATTAAAAGTAATCTAAGAGCACCGAGAAATCACAGAATGCCTTGGAAGTGCATCCATACGAATCAGAGTTGCATGCCATTTCTACTATTTATTATTTTTGTAGCGCACTACATATGTAGGGAAGTGGTGTGCAGCGTGGATTGATGGACGGCCATTCCAATTGCCAGGAATGAGACAGAGTGACTCTGAAAGAAACCCGCCGCACCGTCGTGCGCTCATGGGTAAAGGGGCTGGCGCGGTCAGTGACGACTCCGCAGTGCAAATAGCACATCGGCTATGTACTGTAATTTTGTGCGTGTCTGATTTGGAGGAAGGCTTCGTCCTCTTTCTTATTCAACAAACATACACGTAATATGACAAACCATATATATATATATCATACTCTCTGCGTCGTCAGTGCATGCCGGCACCCAGTTTGATTTGAAACTTTTACTTTGTTGGCTGTTCCTCAATGGTTAGAAGTCGGCCTGCGTGGACAGACGTCACCCCAGTACACCGTTTGCTGCCGTCAGCCGTTCCTGGACAGTGAGACTCGTAATCTACACGCCGCCGCGACATTAGACAACTCAGATCGGTTCTACAGTATTGGTCCATACCCGTTCCATTCGCAAAAAAATTGTCGTAAAAATATTTGAGTTGAATCAGTCTGTCACAATTGACAAGAGAGCACATCACGCACACAAAGACCCACAACAAAACGAAGAACACATTTTAAATAAGAGAGAAAAACCTGAAATTAAATACGCAAAGTGAAAACGAGTCGACGCTGCTACTTCTTCGAGGACTGTTACGCCTTGTCGTGCCGCGCCCGCTTCGGCGGTGGCGCATCCCTCCCGGTGTCGGCGTCAGTATCTTCGCCCAGTCGACGCCGCTCCCGTGCACGTACTTGCGTGTTCTCACCGTCAACTGCATCTATTTGCATGGCTCCACTACCGTCCTCTGCCTCTCCCTCTGCATCGTCATAGTCGCAGCCCTCTTCGTCGTCCCCGTTGTTTGCGTGCTTGAAGCTGATCTCGACCGTGTCGGCATTCTCTTTCATCTTCCTCGCGAGCTTGGTGAACACAACAAACGCAAAAGGCGGTGGTTCGCACACAACGATTCGTCGATCCGAAGCGAGCGTCGGAAGCCAACCCTTGGCGCGCGACTCTTTATACAACTTCGTGGGATCCTCATTCGTGCCAAGCGTGAACCCAATCTTCTGCACGTTCTCCACAAAAGGCCCAACGATATCCTCCGAGAGGCGAAAGGCGGTCTCCGCAATGACGAGCTCGCCACCCGGCTTCAGGAGCTCAAATGCCACACGCAAGTATGGCCCACTGTCCGGGCCGAAAAAGCTCAGACTAAAGACAACACAATCCACCTTTCCCTTCCACTCCTGCACGACGCTTGCGTGCGGCGCATCGCTCGACAGCAGCTCGGCCATGTTGCACTCGACCAGCGTCTCTTCGGACCGACTGGGCGCTTCCTCGATCAAGTGATCCACAGAGAGAAAGCTGACGCTTTTTGATTGAAGATTTGCCACCCCGAGCGTTTGCTTCACGTGCTGTGACGTAGTAAGAAGGGGGGGGGGGGGTGAGCGGGACGGGGAAAAGCGGGTTATTTACATCGCCAATCCGCCGGAACGTGTGCAGTACTAGTACCGCGTGTGTGATGTGCGTCGATATGTATCGCACGTTCACGCATATCGCGGCCGGCCCAATGCGGACGATCTGCGCGTCACTTTTAATCACCCCGTCCCCCTTCTCTGACGGTGCTAACCCTGCACTCACTATGAGCAGCCTGTGAGCGAAAATCTTACCGCATACAGCCACCCGCGCCCGCATCCCATGTCGACGACGCGCAGAGGCTGCGGTTCTCCGTCCTCCATCCTCATCCTCTCCTGCACCATCTCCACGATTCTGTTTCCGATGATCTTATACGGGACAATGGTCCAGTCTTTCTTCTTTTGCGCGTACAAGTCGTGGTAGTCTTTGAACACGGCGGGATTCTCGCGGAATTGCACATTGAGAGCGTGGCTGCTCGTGTTGTAAAACTCTCGGTGGTAAGACCTGAACTTCCGCTGCCCATTCGAAGGGCGTCCAGGTGGAACCGGCGGCGGGGGCGGCGCATCCCTACCATCGGGCGAATCGAGGTCCATATCACTATTTCCACCGACGTCCTTCGCCTCTTCCTGGTCCTTCTTCCACTTTTCGTACGCCCGGTTGAACCACGCTACAAGGTGCTCAGCGATCTTCTCCTTTCCCTCCGGAATCCGCTTGTACAGCTCTCCGTCGAGGACGAGATTGTGCTCCTGCTTGCGCTCGCGGATGGTCAACTCGCGTTTTTTGCAGTCTGATCGTTCCACTTGGTCAAACAAGAAGACTTGTGGGATGATGACGCGGACGACAGACTCGGTCTGGTTGCGGCGGTAAAGGCGGCCCACGACCTGCTCGTACTGCGCTGATGTGGGAGGTGGCACATTGAAGACAAGCGTACTGCAGCACTCTTGGAGGCCGTCAACTCCCGTCGAAATGGCACTCGACGCAATCAATACATCGTACTTTCCCTGCTTGAAGCCCAGGAGGTGGTCGCCACGAGTCAAGATCGTGTCACTTCCTGGCGTTGGCGCCTGAGTTTGTTTTCCGGTGGGCCGTTGTTTTGTGCAATTTTGATGTAAGTGAATTAAGATTGTCCAACACACATTTACCGCCACAACTCACAGTGCCAGCGACTTCCGGCACTCGTGCAAATTCGCTTTGCGACTTGCGTCTAACATTCCGCAATCAACAATGGACGCCCACATCTCACCTGCTTCTCTGCGCCCGTGTACACAGCAACCCGCACCGAACTTCCATCGGGACGCGACAGAGTCTCAAGGTTCGTGATGATCATCGACAATATCTTCTGCTCAAACACCTTGCTTGTCGAGTCAGCGGCAACAGCAACGTCCCCTATTTCATCCTTGGAGCCGCCAATGTACTCGCTGTAGACAATGGTTCGCTTCCCATTGTTAACGTTGTCCTTCACGACCTCGGCGATCTTGGGGAGACGTGCCTTTGTCAAGAGCAGCTGAATTTTGATAGTTGATGCGCCGGATGCCTTCTTCGTGTCTCCGCCTTCCACTGCTCCTGTTTCGCACAGCCCGTGATAATCCTTATAGTACTCCTCAGGAAAATCTACACGCGGACGCTCTTCCTTCATCTCGAAATCGTAGCGGATCTGGTGACGGACGCTCCCGATGCAAACCAGGTGACGATGCAGCTCGACACCACCAAGGATTCTCTGGTTCGCTGCTTTCATCTTCCTGATCTCTTTCATCTTTTGGGTCGACATCTCGTCGAATTTCGGACCGAATAGGCGCAGAACCTGCCATCCGTCCTTCAGTTCTCGCTTAACGGGCGTGCCGGACATGCCGAGGACGTGAAACTCGGGCTGCCCTTTCGCCTTTTGCGCTTTGCGGATGTTTTCAAGCAAATGGATGATCGACTGCGTCTGCTGAGCATCGGCTCCCTTTAGATAGTGTATTTCATCAAAGACGACGGTGCGCAGGGGCCATCCGGCGGTGTCCGCATCGCCCACAATATTACGCAACAGCCCCACTTTATCAGGTCCCCTCGCAAACTCGTAGTTGACGACAAAGTAGAACTCCCTCTTCTTGTTTCCGCGCGCGAGCTTGTCCTTCATTAGTTCGCGCCGCCGTTCTAAGGTCAGAAATTCAGTTGGCCGTTCAAAGTTGACGCACGTGGCATTGTCCTTGAGGTCGGAAAATGTCGATTTCACCGCATCAACCCATTGAGTAAGCATGGTACCGCCAGCGCTTGGACTAAAGACGAGGACGAAGCCCTGCTTCCCGTCGACTTCCGAGAAGGACACGTAACGCGATGCAACGGCCGCCGAAATGGTCTTTCCACACCCGGGGGATGACCAATTTCCGACAGACGTTAAATCGCGGAGGCGCACAGCCGTCAACGCCTGCATGAACGATGGGCGACGGACCTTGGATGCATAATCGGAGAATGGTTCGCGCTTTCCCACAGCCAGGCGCAAGATCTCGAGTGCTGCGGTGTATTCTGCGATGAACTCGTTGCGAGACTTTTCTTGGAGGGAGTCGTCGTCGTATGTGGCCAAGCGAATCGGACCAACGATGGTTTCTTCGAGCTCTGACTCGAGCCGCGTAAGTTCGTCGACAACGGATCCCGATTCGGTTGGCTGCCGCATGAAGTCCTCCTCCGCTCGGAACACCTTCGTCCATGTCTTTGTGATCGCAAATTTCTTGAAGTACTTGGCAGTCTCCGACTCTGAGGCATGAGCATCGATTTCCGGCAGTGCCTGAAACTCGTCTGTGATGGGGCTGTCTTTGACTTCGGGCAGTCCACCTTTTTTTTTGAGTGATTTCCTCGGTTTTCCATCTTCCCCGTTATTTCCTTTTCCTGCGTCGTCGTCGTCGCTCTTGTAGTCGTCGTCGTCTTCATCGTAGTCGCCGCCGTCGTCGTCGTCGTCGTCACCCCTGTCTTCGTCGTTGTCCTCGTTGTCTTCATCGCCCTTGTCTTCGTCGTTGTCGTCATCCCCATTTTCCCCATCCGAGTCGTCGCTTTCTTCTGCCCCGCTGGCGTCGAATTCTGCGTTTTCCTTAGTTTTTCTCTTCGATGACCTAGTCGGCCCCTTGTCAAGTGATGGGCTCATGGGTGTATCCTCGTCCGGTGCGGGTGTTTGTGGATTAGACACATCCTTGTCATCGTCAGGGTCTTCGTGAGTCGGACAATTTTTATGGCCGGGGTCGTCCTTCGGGGGCAGCACGAGCGGGTCGTCCACCGGGGGTTGCAACGGCGGGTCGTCCTTCGGGGGTTGCAATGGCGGGGTTTCGTCTGGGGGCTGCGACGGCAGCGGTGGCCGCGACCGTGGCTTCTTCGTCTCTTTTGACTTGTTCCTTTTCGTCAGTTGGTTCCCAAGCTCCACAAATGCCTGCATTGTTTCGTTCGGGTCGCCCTTTTTGCTAAGGACCTCCGTCAGCTGCTTAAGCGATATTACGGGATCATCCTGGAGTGCTTCGGCGAGGGGTCCCAGCTGGCCCTTAATCTGAAAAAGACCGCTCTGCTGATAGATTGTGAATAGCTCCACGGGTGTAAGCGTCGGTAGGAAACCGATGATATCGGAGAAAAGTTTCACGAGCTTATTGATAATGTCTTTTTCGCCCATCGGCTCGATTCGAATGCGGTTTCGCTTTGGTTGTGCTTGTGCGTCTCCCGCAGGACCGCTCGGGCCGGCGTCGCCGCGAGAGTTGGGTCGGAGGCCGAGGGGTTCAGAGCCAGTATTGCCAGCTGTACTGTCGGGCGTCTTCCCAGTGCCCGCGGGCGCGCTACTCAACTCTCCGTCACCCACGCGAAGGCTTTTGGTCCAAGCGGCCATCGCCTCAGTTAACCAGGAGGGAAGGGTCGCAACCTTTAGGCATGATGGAAGTTTGTTGGCCTGCAGTGGTGTTGCGTCAAAGACGGTGTTGGTTGTGAACCCCTTGAATGTCATCGCAGCGACGTCGTGTTCGACAGGCTGGTTTCTAAGAATCGCTTGGTATACGACGCGATCGGGTGAAGTGGGCGGCCTGCTGAGGAGGTTCATCAGTTCTCGCGTTGCCACAATGTCCGTGCTAATATTGACCTCGTCAAAAACACCCACTGCCCTGTCGAAAGTGCGTTCGGTTTTGTCCTCGACTTCCTTCTGTAAGGCCTCAAAGTGAGCTGCACCGCCCGCCGACGCGAGCAGGAACTTAGCAAATGGATTCGCCGTTGGTGTGCTTGTATCGCGGTTGCGAACGGTATTCAACCAGGCGTCTGCATTCGTGAAAACAACGCGCGTAGACTGCGCCCTCGGGGCGTCGACGTTGATGGCACCCAATTCACGCAGGGCGTCATACAGCTCAGCGGAGACGACGAATTTTTTTTCCGTCCTCGCGTGAGCCATTTTTTCCTGCTATTTGACCATGCGGCATATACTCCGATGAACAAAGATTACTCAGAATTCCCGAATTTTATCGAGGATTTCCGAGAGATCCGCAGCGGAGGCACGTCGAGGTATTTGTAGAATGGGTATCGAGAAGTTGCGCAAAGTCAGTTTGAGGTTTGGTGGTTTGAACCAATTGTGAGCAAACGAACGCGTCAACACTCAACAGCAACAACAACAACGAAAACAATGGAGACGCACCAAAGTACCCTCCGACAACCCAGGGAGAAAATTTATTTTTGTCTGAGCCCTCCATACTCAGCTCATACTAAATGGGTGTATGGCAACGCCCACACTGATTCGGAATAAAACTTTAATTCCCAAGGGAGAAAGAAAAAGAGCGCGAAGGCCCTCTCATACTTAGGCCATACAAAAGCACGCGGCATGCACACTCCCCAGTAACCCGGTCAGAATCCTAAAGACGACATCCACATTTTATCTGTAGTGAATTCGATGGTGATATTTTGATTTGACCATCACAATATTCAGCGGTTTGAAAGCCATCGACAAATCAGTATGTGCTGTCACGGGGCGGTGGTATGTACGCGGGTTGCGACATTTCCGTTTCATATGCACTAATAGAACTTACACTTGTCTGCATCGCACTTGTCTATTTGATGGTCCAGCATCAAGACTATAATCTGCGGTGCCACCTCGAAGCACCGTGGAGTCTCTCAGTGGTTCAATCAAGCGAGCCGCCGGCTGAAGTTGGCGGAGACCGCGCCCGGGCGAACACGTGTGTTAACTTAGTTACGACAGTGATAATCCTCGGCGCGCCACGTACGGCCATGGATTTGGACATCGAGATGCCGGATGGCCATCCGCAGTCGGCCTTGAACTACGCCTCAGCATGGAGTGAGCTGAGGGTGGAGCACCGCCGCCGCCGCCAGCCATCCAGTGCACAGTCATCGCCCGCTGCGGGAAATGACGAACAGGGCTCCCCGACTTCACAAGGCAGTGCTGCAGCGTCATCGACGCCGCAAAGCGAGGAATGGGATACGGTGCAGATATACAGCGGCATGGACGGAGTTAAGCAGGCCGCACGCGAGGTGGACGGAAGTGCGGTCGGCGTGGCGCAACAACGCGAACGTTGCCGGTCTCTGAAATACGCGTAAGTGAAAGTCCTTGCTGACGCGCATCAGTCCTCCATTTGGCACCGAAAGAACTAAATGGTGCCATGCAGACTGAAAGCCCCCCGAGCAGAAAAAAACACAAATCCCAAATTGGCGCCACTCCTTTAAATTCTTGCACAATTCGTTTTGGCATTCCTGCCAACCAGGATGCAATTTCAGCGCACTAAGGAAAATTCAATCTACCCAAGCTTCTACGCTGCCGCTGTCTATCACATCAACACACAAGAGGCGCATACGGCAGGCGAAAATACAACCTCACGCGCAGTTTGCATTGCTTCACTGATCGAGGGAGTTTCTGCGGCGCTTCAGGGCGTTCGGAATGAATTTACACTGTCCCCAGAGCTCCACAACGACTTCGTTCGCAAAAATGGCGGTGACATCGCGGGACCGACGACACAATCTCAAGTCCTCCTTACGACAGCAGGACTCGCAGTGTATACCCGTGCCAGCGGTGCACCTGCAACGTGGTCGGTGACTGTGCACATGGACGCCGAGTCATGGAAGTTCTTATTCGCCACAATACCTGTCGACACATCCCCTACCGAAGGTCCCTCACCAGGTGCCCTGTACATTCGTTCTTGCGAAAAGGTCGATTGGTGCGGCGACAAAATATTGGCAGCGGATTCGATCGAAAGGCGCACGGAATACCTTCTGAAAGCAATCGCCGGGAATGACAATGACGCTGAAGAATATAACCTCATCAGCCGACTGCTCGTTGATGTTGTCGGCGCCATTCCCGCCGGAATCGAAAAGGCGGTCGCAGGGCAGTCCAACGGCAAGGCTTCTGACGGCAGCTGCACCGTTTACGGCGCCAACAATTGGGATGGACGCACCTTCGCCGTTGTGCGCATTCGGAATAAGTACGCGATTTGGGGAAAGCGGCCGGCAGGCGAGATGAAACAGCTCACACACCTGCTCAGTCATCCGCAGGCCAGCGCACTGGTCCTCTGGGACGACAAGTTCGCCATCGCAAATCACTCGGACGGAGGCTTGACTAAGGCCGCCTCAAAGGGACAAAAGAAGATCACCGACACGTTCAACGACACCCCTAAGGTCGGCGGGCTCACCCTCGTGAGCGAGGCATCCGGCTTTAAGGATTACAACGCACTGATAGAGTCGATCAGAGATATCATGCCAGCCTTCCCACGCATGAACGTCTACGGCGCGCGGACAGTGCTAAAGGATGACATCCCATTTGACGTCAACGCGTTTGTCAGAACGTTCGCGGATGTAATTACACAGAGCAGCGAATACCTCAGGGAAAACGCCGACAAGGAATTCGAAAAGCTCGAGAGGTCGTCCCAGCAGCGATCGGCAAAGTGGACCGAGGCGTTCCTAAGTCAAATCAACCATTTTATCGATGCAAATTACGAGGAAGCGGAGGCCGCCGAAAAGGATGCGCAGGTGAAAGTCGTCAAGGGCATCAAGGAAAACTACGTCGACAAAGCCAAACTCAAACTGGGCGAAAGAAATTCGCTCCGCGATCTTTATGACAGCGTGAAGCGAGCATCAGCGGGGGAGACGCCGTCAAAGATTGACATTATTCGGCTCGAAGCGTACGAACGATTCTGTCAGCAGTCAGCAACGCTCGCCGCGATTAACGCCTTTTTCCTCCGCACATGCGTCAGCTTCAATCTTCTCCAAAAGGAGGATATTCTGCTGGATCAAGTGATCGGCCAGCAGCACAAAGACGAGCAAAAAACGCTCGACACGATCCGTAAAAACATTGGCGAGCGCCTGAAGACTGTGTTTGCTGGAGAGGAGTCCAAAACGCCGGGGAGCTCGCCATCTGTACAGTCCTTCGCGTGGTTAACAGAGGATAGCGCGTATGCGTCGCGTTTTCTTCCTCCGATCAACCTTTTGAGAACGCTATGGCAAGCGATGGACGGGTTTGACGTTGAGGTGCTTCAAAACAGGCTCGCCGCTGGCATGTGCGATGCGGAAACCGACATCATTAGCGCCGTGTTTCAGACCCTCTTGGACCCATCGATCGACGACTTGGGACGCACAGCACGCAACGTCAGGACCTTTGGGAAGGTATGGACACATTAGAGGTGGCTGTATGATGCACATGGTCGTCTTGATACTAATTGATGGCCTATGTGGTGCAGGTGTATACGCCTCGACCACTCGTCCACTTTGTGCTTCGCGCATGCGGCATCGACTCAAGTGCGGAAGGGCCGTCAAATGATGTTCTTGCCGACGATATTGAGCACCGGTTAAGCCAATCCGACCCGACAAAATACCTGACGGCCGTGCGCAGCGTCCTCGATCCGGCGTCTGGCAGCGGCGGCTTCATTGCCACCTACGCGGGCATCGTCGTGTCTAAGCTCCGTCGCTGCGAGGCTGTGTGGGAAGACCACGACCGGCTGGAGCGCGCGTTTGAAGCCATTGTCGATAACGTCTGGGGCGTCGAAATCGATTTCGTTGCTTGGGAGATATCGATCATCAACGTGTTGGTGCAGGTGCTGCCTGTCGTCCGGCAGCTCCAAGTCCTGAGGGAGAAGCGTAGTACTCCGGGGAAGAAAGCCACCCCTGTCATCATTCCGAGGTTCAACATTCTCCGCGAGAACACACTCAGCTTGTTTTCACTTGAGATGAAAGTCGACAAGAAGAACACACTGCGGAAGGAGCCAAAGGAACAGCTGCGGGACTACCGCAAGTTCGATTTCGTCCTCGGCAATCCGCCGTACAGCACCCGCAAATACTCCAAAGCAGCATTTGAATGCATCGACGACGAATACTACAAGAAGAAAGAGGAGCGCAAGTCGCCGTGGTCGGTACTTGCAGACCGCTCGGCGTCACTCCGTCATCAAAACTGGAATAAGCAGAAGGGAAAGGCGCAACTCCATCTCTTCTTTTTCCTCTTTGGCGCTCGCCACGTGAAGCGGGGTGGGAAGCTCGGATTCATCGGCCCCGCAGCGTTCGTTGCATCCGAGTCCGACCTCGGGTTCAAGCAATGGCTGCTCACCTTTGTCGTCCCCGAGACGATCTACTATGCCCCCCGATACGTTTTTTTCGAGGCACAGACGGACACGATCGTGATGGTGTGCCGTCCCAGGGAGGACACCAATCGGCCGCCAATGTCAGCCATGTTCAGCGTCGTGCGCAGTCCTGGCTCTGGAATTAAAGACAATGCAGCGTACATGCAAACGAACATTAAGGCGGTGCTGAAGTTGTGGGACGAATTCCGAGCGACCCGTGACGACTTTCTTGCCACAGCTCAACGCTGCGGCACAAAAGCACTCATTACTGCTCGCTATGAACTGTCGGTTATTCCTGCGAGCGCCCTCATCGATTCGGCAGACCCCAAGCCTAAAGAGTCCGAGCGCGATGTCATGGGTGATTTCAGATCGCCCGGGTGGTATGACGGCAGCGGGGACCTGCCCGAAACGCGAAAAATGCACCAAGTGGAAGACGGCGTCGAGCTTGGTAAAGTCGCAACTGTTGGGCGCGGGCAAAGTATCGGTGCGGACCATTTCTTTCTGTTTGAGAGCGCGGAAAAATTCGCGGTCGACTTTCGAAAAGTTCTTACTGCCATGAAGGACGGCAAGAAAATGGGCGATGCTGCCACGCTCGCCATATACGAAGGCATGCCGAATACGGAGTCCTCCGCAAAAAAGCTGTACACAGAGTTTCTCACCTGTACCCGTGCCGAGCAGCGTCTTAAGCCGTGCCATTTTGACAAGGACTTGCGCAACCACTACGCCGCTGTAAAAGATCCGGGCGATATTCTCCAGTGCTATAGCGGCGAACTAGCAGCGCCGCAGGTTGGAAGTGTCACGCGCCTCTACCTCGAATATATCGCAATTGGTCTCAAAGATCCACGCGGGCTCATCAAGGCATCCAAAACCAAGGAAGGAACTGTCGCACTGGCAGTGGCCCGCATGATGTTTGCCATCAAAGAGGTAAAGGGGAGCTCGCATGCAGGTGCGGGAAAGGCATGCACGGCAAAGGATGGTGGCAAGGACTATCTGACGATGACGAATCAAAGGAACGGATTCGGGTTTGACAGGCCATACCTGTTGCAGGCATACTTTGGATACCGCCGACGCGACTCCCGTCACCGATGCATCCAGTTTGCGCTCGTGGAGGACGCTTGCATAGCGAAGGACAACTTCGTGTTTGTGTCGGCAAACGAGGACAGCCCTTGGACAAACCTCACGCTCCTTGGCGTCCTCAATTCGTTCCCGGTCGAAGTCTTCATTTGTCGCAAACTGGCGAAGTGGAAGCAGGCCGATACGTTCGCTATCAAGAACACAAGGCTCCCCAAGCTTCCCTTGCCACCCCTGAAAGCACTCGAAATGGAGAACATCGAGGGGATCACCAAGCTGCTGGTCGACATGTACGTGCGGTTGAGGACACCTGCGGCGAAGGCCAAAGCGACTAAGCGCAAGGACCTCGTAATGCTTCGATCGGCTGGGGCACTCTTTTGCACCGAGATTGCGTCATCCGGCGGCCTGGCAGGGGCATCATCCAGTCTGACGTTTTACGAATTTCTTCTAGGGATTGACGAGAACACGGCAGTGTCGGACTTGATTGAGTCGGTTAAAGCGGCGGAGGAGTGCCTGGTGAAGGACAAGTCGGCTGACGAAACTGCCGCAGGTGGCGACATGTCCAAACCACTTGCAGCGTTCCTCGGCAACCGCCTGACTGTGCGTGAGGACGTGGCCAGCGAGGGAGACATGACCGACCGCGCCGAGTGGCTGTTGAGTTGTTTCGACGAAGCCGACCTGAATTCTGTCGTCCAGGCGGTCGCCATTCTCGACATCGCTAGTCGTCTTCAGGCGCTTTTGGATGCGTTGGTATTTGCGGCGTATGGATTTCAGTCGAAGGAGGTCGCAAACACCTGGAGGCTGCTCGGTTACACGCCACCACAAACTGTCCGCGTGCACATTTCACGGGCACGCGCGCAAGTGGGCGCCACTCTGAAGGATCAGGCGCTCGATGATGTTGAAAGGATGGCAGACCATCTCTCCGAAGCAGCTCAAGACTACTGTAAGACAGGCCTGTTTCTGGGGTTGTCGATCGGCCGAAACAAGAATGGCTTTAGGTCGGCAGAAGATCTATTGAGCCAGGCTGCTCGTATTCCGACGCCGCAGACCGCAACACCTGCCAAGCCATCCCCCACTGCACCGGTGAGTATTTAGCAAGGAGCTTCCTTGTGAATTTTTTTTTGCTGCGGGGAGGGGAGAGGGGGCGGGTGATGAATTCTCTTTAGCTCACAGCTCGCCATACACACACATGCAACAGAGAAAGGAGGCCTTGTCAGTGCGTGGAACTTCCAGCCGCAAGCGCAAGGCAGCGCAGGCAAGGGATGCCGCTGCCCGGCAGCAACGACGCCGGCTCATGACGACGGTGGAGAAGGACGACTCGATGGTGGTCGACGAACCGTCCGATATCGACAAAGATAACATGTCCGACTGAAGACGAAGCGGAAGCATCCCTTTTACCTCCGACTCGCTTCATATCTATACTTTTTTCTTTCCATTTCCGCGTTTAGCCTTATTTAATGTATTGTATGTGTGCGTGCGTATTGTGTGTGTACCTCCGACTCGCTTCATATCTATACTTTTTTCTTTCCATTTCCGCGTTTAGCCTTATTTAATGTATTGTATGTGTGCGTGCGTATTGTGTGTGTACCTCCGACTCGCTTCATATCTATACTTTTTTCTTTCCATTTCCGCGTTTAGCCTTATTTAATGTATTGTATGTGTGCGTGCGTATTGTGTGTATACCTCCGACTCGTTTCATATCTATACTTTTTTCTTTCCATTTCCGCGTTTAGCCTTATTTAATGTATTGTGTGTGTGCGTGTCGGTTATGTGAATGCTGGGATACCCCCGATTGAACGGTTTGTGATGAATGATTAGAGCATCACACTTGCCCGTGAGTACCCTTGCTGAATGCAAATATGATGGCGCCAGTGAGCGGGACCAGAGAGGGCAAAACTGAGGGCCGCAAAGGGAACAATAGCAGGAGCTAATGACCATCGAGCTAATGACCATCGGCTCCTGCCCATAAGCTCCTGCTCATAGCTCCTGCCGGCAGCAGCAAGACTTGTGTGCAGGAATGAATACCCCTGCTTGTGTGGCAAAAATCTTTTCGGACAGTTGTGTCGGAAAATGTCCCGGAAATTTCACTAAATTTACGAGATCGAAAGTCATCGAAAAAACACTTACTGTCACGCTGTGATTGGTCGAACGGCGCACGAATTAAAATTTTGTTTTTGGTTGATATGCGCGCGGCTTGTTTCTATAGAATTTGTATAAAGAAAGGCGTAATTGTAAACATTTCATTAATATTTGAGATCCGATTTTGCGCAGTAATATTTTGACCAATGGAGGGTGAGTCTCGCCCATAGTTAGCCAATAGAGAGGCAGTGTCATAGTGGGCCATACTTGGACATTGCAGTGCCCATAGTGACGGCAAGCCATAGCGGCCCATAGTCAGGCCATAGTCGGGTCGGGTCATCAACGGCTGCCCATAGCTAAGCCATTGTGAAGGGTTGGTTGGGCGTTGGAACCTTCCAAAAATGGGAGCGAAGCATTGCACCGCAAAGATCGCAATTATTTGCGATCTGCACCGTGTATACAGTATGTATGAAGATTCGTTTATTTTGGCCGTCCCGGTGCGGTTATTTTTCGATTATTTTTCCATCCCAACCTCCCCAAACTCTGCACTCACTCTCTCACACACACACACACACAGACACACACACACACACACACACTCTCTCTCCTCCTCTCTTCCTGGAAGGATCCCCACTTGTCTTGCCACTCTGCCACTCTCCGACAGAGACACACCACTTTCCTTGTATGCTGCACGCACAGACTCCCCCTTCGTGCACGCGGCCACTAGAAAGACCAAACGCCCTAGCAAACTAAAGTGTTGTTTTGCTCTGTGAGTGTTGCGCAGAAAGTTCCCTGCCATTGCTCGACATCCACCACTGAACCTTCTTTGTTTTACGCGTCAACCGGTTTGAAATTGTTTTTTCGCTCTCTTTTTTTTGTTGCGGTTTCACTGTCCCGAATTTCTCTCCGAAAAAAGTTTTCGGAAGCCTTTGACACGGAGGTGTGCTTTGACGGTCTCTGTTCGCACGCGGGCTTTTTCACTCACTCTCCCACATTTGAATCTCTTTGTCGGTTGTCAAGCGCTACTTCAAACGACACTATCAGTCGCATCAATATGTGTATTGCTCCAACACAGCCCTTTCAATTCGGTAGTGGTATTGCGTGCAGTATCCTCACGCCCCAAGTCGTTCGTGGCAGCTAAGGGCTTTTTCGCCTTTCATAGTGCCAGCGGAACAGACTCTTGAGCTGTCTTTTGCGCTTCAACAAGGACGAGCCCCGTCCGCAGCGGTCGTCGTGTTATGCGCACGCCTCTTAAAAGATTACCATTGGTTTGGCCGTTAAGCTTTTAGTTGAATATAAATCTCTCTGATCTGCGGTGCGGCGGCAGCCCCAGAGACCTTTCCGCTTTGCTCCCCGTTCTTTCGTGATCGACTCGCACACGATGTGGAATTCGCTTGACAGCGATTCGCAGACGCCCATGTGGCCTCCGACGGCGCAGGACGCCTCGGTGGACCCCGCCATGTTCCTGTCGGGCGGAATGGGCACTATGTTCGAGCAGGAGGAGCTTTATGATCCCTTTGCCGACCTCTATAATGCGCCGCAGGCGGACATTCTGGCGTCGAGTGTTCCACAGTCCCCCGACTTTGAGCTGGCCAAGTTGCAGGCACAGGCTACATTTATGCACCACGAGCAACTGGCGCGCATCAACGCAAAGGCTGCTGCACTCCATACGCCCCTCCTGAGCGTAGCGCCGGCTGCATCGGTTAGCAGTGGCGGAAACGGCGGCGGCGGTGGCAAGGTTGCGACGGGGTCGCGTGCATCTGCCAAAGAGTCGAGCAAGCCTTACGGCACGAAAAAATCGCACAAGAGCTCGACAAAGCACTCTGTCAACACACCCGTCCCCGGTATTGCCGTGGCCCCTGCGGTTCATGGGCTGGGATCCCATCTCATGGCGCACGCTCATCAGACGCAGGCCCATTCGCAGCTGCATCACACCCATCAAAACCAACAGCAACAGCAACAGCAACAGCAACAGCAGCAATTGGTTGTGAAGCGTAAGGGCGCCGGTCGCCCCAAGTTCATGGGCACGGCGTCGGCTGCTGACATTCGTAACGAGACGAAGCTCGAGAAGAATCGCCGTAGTGCCAAAGAGGCTCGCCGCAAGAAGAAGGAGTACGTGCGGGGACTGGAGGACAAGGTCGCGCAGTATGCGGCCGCGCGTGATGCGATGGAGCAGCGCCTGATTGAAGTGGAGCGCCGGAACGCCGACCTCGTTGCTGAGCTCGGCCGTCTGCGCGGGATGCCCAGTGACTCGCTGCTCATTGGCGAGGCCATTTCTGCCGACACGTCATCGCGTGACGACATATCGTTCAATCTGGGACGCGCAATCGAGTCTGACTCGTGTGAAGTGCCGGCGACGGCGTCGGAACTCACCCCTCTCTGAGGAAGTTTTGCCTTTTGTTGGAGTTAAGGGATACGGGGAGAGTAGCCTAAGGGATGTCTTGTGTGCGATTGTTGCCCACTCGTCGCCGCAAGACTGTGCCGTCATCTCTCCTCCGCGCTCTCTCCTTGACTTCGATTGCCCAAAGTGTGTGCCGGCCAATATGCCACACTCTGTATATACTCGTGTAAATATTTGCTTAGCGTATTGCCTATCGTTTTTCTGTCGTTGCGTGCCTAAGGGATGCATAGCCATGCAAAGGGATGGGGCTTGCCTCATCTTTCTGGTGCTTGCTATCCCAAGTCTATTGTGTTTGTATTTTGTGGACTGTTGTGATGTGTGACCGTGTGTGCATGCTCTGCTGCGGTACACACGCGAGCACTCCCCCGTGATGGAAATGAACAGTTGTCTTGTCTTTCCAATACTCATTCCAGAGCATATGCTACCACGTTGATCTTGCCCCGCAACGCAACTTCATATCTGTCCTGGCTATAATAGATCGCCTTTGAAGGCTGCTTTGCCTTCACAGTGGCAGAAATTGCACATGATTGACAATTTAATGCAGCATACACTTAGGCGACAGGCATACACGCACACACGCAACGCAAAAGACAGTGCCGCCGAATGCAGTAATGCGTTTACTGCGGGGCGGCGGCGCCCTGCGTGTACTGTGTCTCGGGGAGGACATACGAAATGTCGTCCCACGGGTGGCGGTAGAGACCCTGAATTCCAAAAACGACACGAGGCAGCAAATTGAGTCAATTACCACAAACAAATCGGCAATTGTTGCATTCATACAGCACAACTAAGGGTCGCTCGCAAGCGCAAGTGAGAGAGATAGTCAGTGCCTTAGGCGCTGTGCCCATGGACTCACAGAGACATGTAGGAATCAAGTCAGTGTCTTAGATGTGCCCATGGACTCCACAACTCCACAAGAGACAGAGACAGAGAGGGACGCACCTGCTTGAGCCTCTTCTGGTCAAGGTAGTGGCCAATAAATCCAACAGTGCGGCCAAGAACAAACAGTCCGTTCAAGAAGCCCATCTGCAGGTACTCGTTGGCCTCCTCGAGTGTGAAGCATCCGCTCGTGCGGAGGAGGTCGACCATGCACACGGCAATGCAGCCGTCGACATTGAGGATCAGATTCGGCTTCTTGGATGTGGTGATCAATTCCACCTGCAATGTTTTAATCAAGAGGAAAAGCGAAATATGCAATGCTCAGCGACAGTGTGTAGGATACCATATCCGATTCGATGACAACAGTGAGGCATATAAATATAAACACTGAAGCAGGACACAACAAACCTGGCATGCAAAGTCGAGCAAGGGGGTCGAGTCAAAGTTCTTGCGGCAGAAGTCGCGAATAATGTTGACACGCATATCGGGGTTGCTGATGGACTTGATCCTGTGGCCCACACCCATGATGAGCTGGTGCTGCTTGCGCATGGCATCCACAAACTGCTGCGGAGAGAGGCCGGTGTCGTATGCCTCGGAAAACTGCTTGGCGGCATCGTCAAGAGCGCCTCCAAAACGATCACCCTGCACGTACGCACAAGTCAACAATAAAACACTTCAGAGTCAGTCGACCATTTGATGCGACGCATTCCTATAAATGCAAATGTGTATAGCATTGAGCAATGCTTGAAGACAGACGCACACAAACAGAGAATGCTGACACTCACGATGGTGAGAAGACCAGAGCACAGCGACGACACGAGGTCCTTGCCGGCGCGAGCAGTGACAATCGTGTTGTGCGCCCCAGAAACGGCGGGGCCGTGGTCGGCAGTGACCATGAGGCACATTTCAATGAATTTGCACGCATACGCGGGGAGGCGGCGCTTGAACCACAACAGGCTCACCACACCGCCAATGCCAATATCCTCCTGGAATGCAGCAGTTATGGGAACACCAGCGTAGAGAAGCTCCTCACCACGCTCGTCGCAGATCGACGTCACAAACGACGCGGGCTTGCGAATGAGACCAAGCTCCTGCGCCCACGAGTAGTCGATGGGCACCTTCGGCGGGTCAGGCTCGGGGCGCTCAACAATCACGCCCACCTGTTTAAATGGAAAACATTTAAAAGGAAATTCATTTTTGCCGATTTAGTGCGAGCTTTCTCCCCTCCAAATACAGGCAGTCGCACACACATCAATCATGTTGACGGATGATTACCAACACAACAATGCGCTCACCTTGACGAGCGATGCATACGTCTCGCCAATTGTGTCGCCGAGGCTGTCAAAGCTGTCGGGCACAATGGCGCCGGCCTGCTTGAGGGCGAGGTTCTTGGCGGACGATGTCTCGGCCATTGCGTTGGCACAAGCACCCGCATGACCAAACTGGACCTCAGACGAAAACTGGTCAGCGCACGTGCCGATGCACCAGCCGATAAGGGGCTTCTTGATGCGTCCGTTCTTAATGGCCTCGCAGATAAGATATTCTTCAGTGCCACCGACCTGCGCGAATAACACAGATATTGCGAAAATACATATGGAATGCACAAAAGAAAAAACGATTCGTGCGTGTGAGAAAGAGAATACACTGGCACACACACCAGACCCATCGATTTCGACCAAATTGCTGGCGAGACAAATATTCACTATGACATCTCAAATTGCATTCTGAAGAAAAATTAAGAACACAAACCTCTCCCAGGAGAACCATCATCTTGACCTCGGGATCGTCCTCAAAGCGCAACAGATGATCAATAAATGTGGATCCGGGGTAGCGGTCTCCACCGATCGCAACGCCCTCGTACACACCGTTGGTGCAGCGCGAGATGATGTTATTGAGCTCGTTGCTCATGCCACCCGAGCGCGAAACATACGCGACGCTGCCGGGGCGGTACAGACGGGACGACACAATGTTGTCGAGCATGCCACCAGTGTTGCCAATCTTAAAGCAGCCTGGCTTGATTCCGCCGACGGTCGCGGGACCAATGATCCACACCCCCTTCTCCTTTGCCGCCTTGTTCATGAGACGCGTCTTGTTCTCGGGAATTCCCTCGGCAATGATCGAGATGACACGGATCTGGGGAAACTGCAGGGTCTCCATGGTGCTCTCATACGCCGAGCGGAATGACGCAAAGTTGATCATCACATCGGCTTCGGGATGACGCTGCATGGCCTCCTCCATCGACTTGTACACGGGGATCATGATCTCCTTTGTTCCCCAGTAGAACTTCTGGCTGTGATTACCGCTAAACGGGTAGATCTGCGGTACAAAAAAAACCACAATATCATGACGAACAAGACGTGTGAGATTTCCTCTAATAACCCGAATCTCTATCAACAGAAGTATGGGACCCAGGTCAGTGACAAGTCCCTGCACGAACGCAAACACACAAACGCGACAATGTGACAATCAACAATCAATGTACCAACCATGCCGGCAACAGAAGCCGTGTCGCGCTTGCACACGCTGTCAAAGTCGAGCATTCCCTGGACCGCACGGGGCTGCATGCCGTAAACAAACGCGCGCGTCGTGCGGGTGAACAGTGTATACGCTCCTTTCACGTCCGCCGCCGTCGCTTGCTGCTGCGCCTGCTGCTGGATGGCGCCGTTAACGGCCTTCGGAATGGCGATGGACGAACGCTTGCGGCGCGGCTGAGACATATTCATCAGTGACTCGCCCACACCGGCCTCCTCCTCGAGAAGGTCCTTGTCGATCTCCTTGATGCCGAGAGCGGCGGCGACAATCGCAGTCATGTGCGTCTCGGGGCCGTAAACTTCAATCGGCACACCAAGTGACAGACCAAGGTCGCGCATGATACGGAGACCCTCCTGGTAGTTGGGACCTCCGCGGCGCACGTAAATCTTGATGTTGTGCTCGATGAGAAGATGTTGAAACTCCTTGAGGGCGCGTTCGATGCCCTTGAACGTCGCCGCAACGTTGGTGAAGTTAGCGATTCCACCGCCAATGATGAGGCGTTTGCCGCGGGGATCCTTCTCACGAGTCATGAGCTCGAGAATAGTCTTCGCATACTCGTACGTCTGCGACTCTGAGGGAGCGCCAGAGTACTCGCCATAATTGGCCATCTCGCTTGCAAAGCCCAGATCGCAGATTGTGTCGCTGCAAGGTATGCGCATACCAGTCCAGTCAGATACAGAACCCCAAAAACAGAAACACACAGTAATTGTGCTTGAATCACAACTAAATGGATGCCAGCGGCACAATAAGGCAAACGAAACCACACACCAAAAAAACATCATTGCAATACCAACCTGTAAATGACAGAGGCACCGCCACCGGCCACCATTGTCCAGATGCGGCCCTTGCGGTTGAGGATAGTCAGCTTGAGGGACGCCCCGCTCTTTCCATCGAGCTCACGGATATACGCCTCCTCGGGAGTTGCCTCACGCCCAAACGGCGGCGGAAAGTCAATCTCGCCTCCCCACTTGGTCTTGGCCTCAAAGTCGGCTGTCTGATCGATCTTGGCGGCAAGGTCGAGAACGTGAACCTCATCACCGACCATGACGAGCGGATTGATCTCGAGGTACGTGAAGTAAAGATCAACGTAAACCTTGTACAGCGCGGCGATGAACGCAGCAAGCTTGGCACGGCGTACATCGGGAACTTTCGAGAGCAGGTTCGCACTGACAGTGTCTGCTGTAAGCGATTGCCCGACGTTGACGGTCAGGCGGACGGCCTTAGCATCCACATCTCCGATGTCAACACCCCCCTCGTGGTGGAAGAGGATCTCATCGCTGTGGGGGTTTGACAAAATGCAGACATAGTACTCGTCGGTTGCCTCATGAGCGACGAAAGGCTCGATAATGAAAGTGTCGAGAACGCCAGATGCAGCCCCGACCTGTTAAGGACAAAATGAGGCGCACACTCATTGAGTTCACAGGCCTTCAAGCAATTTGACTGCCCTTGCCACTGCAAACTCTGCTCTGTATATACAGTCAACAATGTCTCGGACATACTCACCGAGACATCCTTGCCAATGCGCTCAGCAATCCACTGCTTGGCGCCGTCAAGGTCTGTGTTGACCTTAATCAGACCGAGCTTTCCGCGGCGCTTAATGAGCTGATCCGGCTTTGCGACGAGGCGAGTCCCCTGCAGCCACGGGTTCGCAGCGACGAGGGCATCGTAGTCGGTTGCCTTGGTCACCTGGGCAACTCGTGTGGAGACCGGCTGGCCCGCAGCAGCCAGGTGGGTGGCGAGCATCCGCTTGCCATCCACTTCGCGAATGGCCTTGGCCGACATTTTTGAAATTCGATATGCGGATGTGTACCAAAATGATCGGACAAAAAGTGCTCTGCGTCACGTTCGCTGGCGCTGATTAGTGCAGGCTCGAAAGTGGATCGCCCGGCAGATGTTGATGTGGATTCGCTATATGACCTTGCAGCGCTCCAATGAGTAAAACGCAGTTTTGTTGTGTTGCGTCATGCGGGGTAGATACATATAAGAGAGGGGTGTTGGGCAGGAAGAGCCTTTGGAAAGTGTCGACGTTTGCAAATGGATGCCACTGCAGAGTGCGCATATGCCAGTGTGTGTGTGTGAGTGTGTGCATGTGTGTGTGAGTCTGTGCGTCGGAGTGGAGCATTCGAAGGCACACCTCGTCAGAAACGACCCAGATTTGTCCCTCACAGAAAATTTTATTTGTGATAAATTCAGCACGTAATTTTCCCTTAAATTGAGGTACAATTGCGCATTATTTCGTATTCCCAATCATTATGTGGTAAGTATTAAAATGAAGATTTATTTCTCATATTTTTCCAACACCGTCATCAAAAAATGGGCAAAGCCCGCAAGTTCATTTGGCTCCTTCCAATGGCATGTGATTTTTCAATTTGGGGTTTTCCGATTTTCAAAAAAACACAGAAAAAGCACACAAAAAAAAGTAAAACAAAAATTTTGTCAAAGGATGATGCGCACGTGAAGTCGTCCCTTCCGATTGGGCGCCGTCAGTGGCGTGGGGAATAGGCAACTCGGCCGAGCGAATAGACTGAACGGAAGCCCCATTTGTTGTAGAAATGGGGTGGCGGTCCAATTCATGTCCCTCTACGTGCCTCAGGTTGCATCTTCCATCCTCCCATTGGCAGATGAGGTCGCACGAGCACTTCTCATTGGACAGCCAACAACGCCAGACGGCCCCGCAGAACTCAGAATCTGAACTGCAGAGACGCCGAACCGGCAACTGACAAGGAACTGAGAGGACTGTGGTTCTTGCCGACGCCGGCAAATCCCGCGGCAGGCCCAAACGGTACTCATGGGCAGATCCCAGGGAGCTCCACAATTCAATTCAATGGTTTTGCTGGCGCAATTGTCCAGCCGGTCAGGCCAGTCAGGCGGCTGACAAAGCAACGCGCCTCAGGCCGACGGGGTTGATCCTTCAGTTGCTGACCACTGATTTCAGTGCCAGCCGAGCGACAAGGTCAAGTCACAAGTGGTAGTTGCATCTCAGTTGCAAGGAGAAAAAATCTTGAACTCTATATCAAATTTCTTTCCTCTCGGGCGCAAATGAAACGTGTATAATTTTTGACATGGCATCCGTCAATCTGCAACAGACCAGTTGTCCACTAAGGGTGACGCCACTGTCGCCAAGGTATGGACGCGTTCTTATAATAAGCTTCTTGAGCTGCGCCGCAGTAACACGCGCATGGTCGGCTGCATGATGAATCAGGCGTCGCAGGCAGAAAGGGTGGCCTTGGATCAAACAGCAAGCCGAGGCCGTCGCAGTGAGTTGCAGTCGGGAGATCGCCGAGAGATGAAGATGGCGGACATGTGCACAAAGGGGCAGGCTCGGACGATCGAAGCAGGGACTGATGTCGTGAGCCATCAGCGCCGCCAATGCTCACAAGATTTCTGATCTGATCCCGGCCACTGGCCACACACTGACAAACTCAGAAGCCGACGGCCTAGTGTATAATGTTCCATGCGGAGATCCCGGAACTACAGAGTCACGCGACTCCTGTTGGTCGCTAGGCGTTCACAGCCACCCTGAACAATTTCGACGGACCATGTAGGGTAATGATCGTTGCTGCCAAGATCGCGGTCCACATCTGCATGCTGCCAGACTGAATGGGAGCCAACTGACTCCGTCAACCGGCGGGATAAATTGCATTCTTGGTTGCCACAAAAAGCGCCGAAATGATGTCATGGTGGAGCGATAACTGGAGCGATAACAGAATATATTACCGCAGGCTCAATGCAACACAGCACAACGCAGCACAAAACAGCACAACACAATATTGAGATCCAATGGCGTCTCCTACTGGCACTGACGAACGACCATATGTGACGGCGGTTACTGACGTGGCTCTGTGATGATCACGTGACCAGCAACAAATCTGTACGGCCGAAAAAAACATGTTGCCGCCGTTCAGTCAGCGGTCTGACTTCAAATTCAGTACACACTCAAATACGGAAAGAGGTGAAAATGCGACTTTGAACATAGCATTCAGCTCGCAAGCCAAACGCAATACCGACTGTGGTGGAAATGAAATGGCATCCTTTTTGTCTGTTCCTGTCGAGGTGCTCATCACTCACGTGATTCCGTTCCTCGCGAACGGTGATGTCGTCGCGCTCGCTCGCGTCAATTCATTTCTGCGCTACCTGTGCCTGTTCACTTTGCGGCAGAAAATTGTTGCCAAATTCTACAAGAATAAGACCTTTCGCTGCGACGTATTGTCGCTGATTCCGAAAGGTCGACTTGTAATTGATTTTGCTTGTATGAAATATGTGGGTGACGTGTCTGCGTTGGGTGGCGTCCATTCTCTCAATCTCAGGAATTGCAGCGGAGTGGTGGATGTTTCTGCGTTGGGCAGTGTACATACACTCAATCTCTTCTGGTGCAGTGGAGTGGCCGATGTATCTGCATTGGGTGGCTTGCATTCGCTTAATCTCAGCTGCTGCGGATTGGTGGCGGACGTGTCTGCATTGGGCAGACTACACACGCTCGATCTCAGTTGGTGCAACGGCGTGGTGGATGTGACGGCATTGGGCAGTGTACACACGCTTATAATAAGTTACTGTGAGCGAGTGGTTGATGTAACTGCGTTGGGTGGCGTTCACACACTTGATCTCAATAACTGCAATGGGGTGACAGATGTGTCTGCGTTGGGCAGGGTACACTCGCTCAATCTCAACGGCTGTAGTCGCGTGGTCGATGTCTCTGCATTGGGTGGTGTGCACACGCTCGACCTGAGCAATTGTGCTGGAGTCAAGGATGTATCTGCATTGGTCGGCGTACATACGCTCAATCTCAGTGGCTACCGTGGAGCGATAGATGTCTCGGCATTTGGGCACGTACATAATCTGAACCTGAGTGGATGCAATCAAGTGATGGATGTGTCTGCATTGGGTGGCGTTCATACGCTCAACCTAAGTACGTGCTATGAATTGGAGGATGTATCTGCATTGGGTGGCGTGCATACACTCAACCTCAGCTGGTGCATTGGTGTGGTGGATGTTTCAGCATTGGGCAGTGTGCATACACTTGAACTCCGTGAATGTGGAGTTGTGGATGTATCGGCATTGGGCGGCGTTCACACACTTTATGTCTGTGGGTGCAGTGGAGTGGTTGACGTGTCTGCGTTGGGCGGTGTACATACTCTCGACTTGAGTGACTGCACCGGAGTTGTGGACGTGTCTGCATTGGGCGGTGTCCACACGTTCTCAGTGGCCGCGATGGCGTGTCGGATCTATCTGCATTGCGTGGTATCCACAGGCTTGCCCTAAACGACGGTGATGACGTGGAGGATGTGCCTGCATTGGAAAAGCATACATAGCATGTGAGCGATCCATGGAACTGTATTGCCCTTGCACAACCGTGCATACTGTATCCAAACACTGTAAATCTTAAGCACAACAACTTATTATGATAAGGTTCCGCTCACTGCTTTGACACGCACTTGAAGGGGTCGTTCTTCTGCACACAAATTTCAAATGATTTGTATTCAGCTCGTGTGGGATTTTGTGCGGTGCATTCCGGTGTTTATACTCATTTTGCGCTTTTAGCTCGCGTGCCTCAATGTGGTCTCTCATTCTCGGATCGTTGTGATTTCCATTTCCAAACTCTGTGTGCACCTGCGCACTCAAACACCTTTGTTTTTTTCAACGACTGTTTTTTCTGCTTTATCGCGCGTTTTCTCGCTTTGCTTGATAGTGTGTGTCTGTATGCACGCGAACTGTGTTTCTGGAAAGAACGATAAACAACCGACAATCATGCTACAGATAGAAGGAGCATTACTGCAATGACTTGAAGAGTGAGTGGCCCCGGCTTGTCCAGTGGGTCGGTGGTCACTTTGAGTGGCAGTCGAGACTGCCATCACTATCCAGCTCAAACATTTCAGTACATGACAGGTGCCTTGTGGCATGTGCATTTCAAATCGACGTAGCATATGATGTACATAATGACCGAGATGCAATTTGCTTGTGTCACCCGCAACCACAGTCAAACATGTGTGACGGCTTATGACATCGGATCACAGGTATAAAATGAGCGATATACCTCTTATAAACACCCGCCAACATTGCCACTGTTTATGCCCCAGGTCGAAGCGATATCGCAAGGCGTGGCGTGTTCAAGAGCGCATAACCAGCGCGAGCTGAGAGCATGAGCCTGTTTTTAAAAAAGATCTTAAATCCTATGGACGCATACAAATGATTCAAGAGATAGAACCGAGATTGATCGACCTTCGCCTGGCTCAACGGGAGTCAGAGAGAACGTCGCCGAAACCGCTTTCAGCAGCTCTCACGTGACATTGTCACGTGACAATAAACCCCCGGATGACAAAACCATGTGAGACCAAATTATGAGCAATTATTAGCGAGCAGCGAGTCAATACAGTTTCATAGTGAAGGCGCATTATTTTCGTTCTCTATGGGCTGACTATGGCTGCCATAGTGAGCGAGCCACACGCGACCATGCATCTGATGAGAGGGAAAGTGATTGCGGATGCCCAGAACACTACACTACTTGAAGGTGCTTGCATTGCGCAACTAGATCTTCCTCTTTTTCATTTTTGTTCTTCCCTTTCTTTTGGATAGTCCAATCCGAGAGAAACACAAAAATGGCGGCCCAGGTATGTTCGATGCGGGGATGCCGATGGATGTGTTTGGATGGAGGGTATTGATGGGATGGATATGGGCGGACGGCGATGCGCTCTGTTGGAGGCAGAACAATCATAGTTCGATCGGCGAAACGATTGTAGAAGTGATCTTCGTGTGACACATAAGATA